>VNJV01015973.1:0-10430 GCA_008042635.1 Drosophila nikananu | reverse complement strand
CAATTTGCAAATATGGAAAAGAATGGTAGAGGTATTTATATTAAATGGTTTATTTTAGTTTTTATATGTTCTGTGTCTTTTGTCGTGTATTGTCCAATGTACCTCGGTACTAAAACTGTTATGTTTTGCGTAGAAGTATATAGATTACGGTGTTAATAATATATTGTGTCCCTTTTTGAAAAAAATGACATTGAAAATTGGCAAAGTTATAATTTTTTCTCAAAATTTTCCGATTGTTCCTCCAAATTTACGATTGTTCCTATGGCAGCTATAAACCCTTTACTTATTAGGAATTAAAAAAAAACTACAATTGTTCTATGAATTTTTAACTTATTTAACATTTAAAATGACACAATTAGGCGAAAAATATAATAGCACCCCTTCATAAAAAATTATTTAAACTCAAAATATAAACTTAACTGTAAAAAATTCACTAATAACAAATGATTGCATATTAAAACTACGACCATCCCACTAATTTAATATTTGGTAGTGTATCCCTTATTAGCAATAACAGCTGCGCAACGATTTGGGGTAGAGTCAACCAGGTCCTGGGGATATTTTGCTGTTGTTGTTAGGTGGATTAGAAGCTGCAACTGCCTTTTCAATATCCGACTAAAGATTTTCGATGGGATTAAGGTCTGGCGACTGGCCACTCCAGAACATGAACTGATTTATTTTGGAACCATTCCTTGGCTTTCCTGCTGGTGTTCTTGGGGCATTGTCTTGTTGGAAGGCATCATCATCATCTGCATCATCGTCTCCAAAATATCCACATACACATGTTGATCCATGATGGTTTTCACCCAATGTATTGGTCCAACTCCATTGTACGACAAACAAGCCTATACCATTACACTGGATCCTCCGTGTTTAATTGTTTTTATTGTGTAGTTTGGCTTATATTCGGTGTTCTTAGGACTCCTTACATACGATCGAGATCCTTTGCCACCAAACATAACAACCTCCATTTTTCGCATGGCCAATTTAAATGATCTTTGGCAAACTTAATGCGCTTGGCTATGTGTCTCGCATTTTAAAGAGGGACGTTCCTTGGACTGCAGGCTTTTAAGCCATGTTCCCTGAGACATGTTCGAACTGTTTGAACTGTTGCGGATATGTTAAGCTACATTTTAAGTTCGGTAGCAGCTTTAAATGGATCCTTCTTGCTCTTGCGGAGTAGCACCTTTATCATTTTCGGATGGGGATGCGAAAAAACGGTATTTCGTACTGTCGGTACCGCAACCTTAATCTATTTGAACGAGAATAAAATACGTTATGGTGGTGTTTCTTGTTTTCTTGTTTTCCTTAAAATCGTTCCTATAGCAGCAAATGATATACTCAGTTGTCTGATCTTGATAAAACTAAAACCGAGAAATTAAGGGGGTCTTCTACTTACAAGGCCGAAATTTTGGCCTATTTTCAAAAATTAATGATGAGAAAACTGTACAAGATAATGACATAATTCTTTTTTTATTACTTTTATACTTTAATCTTTATAGGGTCAAAGTGGGGCCATCAAAATGTTAGGGGTCATTTTTCTGGTATCATAACTACCCTTCAACTTGCCCGAATTGAAAAAAATTAATTTTAATTCAGTTAATTTATATTCAGTTTTACGTTTCTATGCTTCTCCGAGAACGATTTTTTTTTAATTAAAAATTGTTTTTAATAAATTTTTTTTTGTAAAAAGTTATATTTTTAACCATGTTTTTTCACCTGTTGGAGGGTGTAAAAATTAAAAAAAAAATAATCGTACTCGGAGAAGCATAGAGAATTGTTTGATAAAGAAGTGGGGAAAAAATTGGTTCGATTCGATGGAAATTACTGGTAGAAATGATACCAGAAAGTTTAAAAAGGTGATTTTCGGGAAAACGCTTTTAAAGAAGGAAAAATGGTTGAAACGTATGGAGGCGGCTGTCTTTCGGGCTTCATTTGCCCCTGAAGGAATGCTAATTTTACCAAACCCCTTATATGGCGTATTCCTCAGATCCTTTAGTATTTAAAAAAAATATGTACAAGTGTACACATCACAAAAAAGTTGTTTTCCTTTTCAGACGGCCATGAACAATAAAGTGATAATCGCTTCGAATTCGACAGCCATGCAAAGAACATGATGGCATCAATGGTATTTCATTATGCGAATCTCTCACTGCTCTGCTCCTGAGCGCTCAGTGGAAAATTAATATAGAGAAACTGTAACAATTCTGCTAATGAATGGCGTTCTGAGCGCTCAAAGGGAAAACACATTTCCTTCTCCTTCTATTAATAAATCTATTACTGTTCTACACCGCACGAACACAATGAATACAAATTTCTTCCTGAGCGTTCAGTAGATAATTATTGTAGTGAATCCGTCACTTCTCTGTACATCATGACTTTCGGAGCGCGCAGTAGGCAATTAACTTAATAAATATACCACTGCTTCTTTGGAGTGAAATCTAATCTTTTGAACCTAAAGACATTATTATTTTACAAAAACGTTTTACCCGGACGGAAATAAATATTTCTTTGTAATAAATACAACGGAATAAAATTTTTATTATCTTTCTGTCTCCATATGATTTTGTTTATTTTTGTTCAATTTTAGTTTCAATAACCAAAAGACAAAAGAAAAATTAGGCCATCAGTTAAATACAGTGTCAAAAAACAGGAAAAATAGATTTTCTAAATAAAAATTAATTTAATGTACATATCTGAGAGGATTGCAACACTTTGTTCATGTTTTAAAAATAATACAAAAAAATATTACTTGCATATTTCCAAAAATATTTTTCTGTAGGTGTATACATAAATTCATTTGTTCTTATCCAAGCAAGAGAAGGAAGTTCTTATCGAAAGCTACTTCCTTAAAAGCGAAAAGAATTATAAAATAACTACAATGCTTCAATTCAAATGTGTATGTCTCCGTCATATCTAATATTCTTGATACCGTAGACTGTTACGCTGTAGGTTTGGTTTAGTTTTTAAATGGTACTCGACTCCAGCGTTTCGCATGAATACTCTTAACTGTAAAATATTGGTGCTCTTTAAACTAACTTTTTTTCTTTAAAGATGAATAGTCTTATCATAATATTGCTCACATTTGTAAGTTATCTCTAGAATAACTAAGTAGATGAATACTGAAAACTGTAATTAATAAAGAGCATCAATTGCTCTGTAGGTCAGAAGCCACTATTGATTGAGACGAATTCGAAACTGGAACAGGAAGTCTTTAGTTGCCCAAACAGCTGCGTGTGTCAATATGCCGCCTTCGAAAAGTTGCCAATTGTTCGTTGGGTTAAACATTATAAAGCAAACGATCGTACAAATTACGAAAACCTCGTGCTACCATCACTTACAAAACTTGCCACTTGCCTTCTGCAGACGAAAGTAGAGGCGCAGGAACTATTGAATTCACTTCCTGCCAATTTGGAAGCTTTGATTTTACTGTACACAGGTGGCAGCCAAGAAAATCAGTTGTCAGGTAAATACGCTTGATTTCAGTTACATATATTTATTTAAATATACTACTTTTGACAGTAAATGCTAGCGACTTTCGGAGACTTCAACAGCTAAAATCTTTGGAGTTTCGAGGATCGGGCGCCACTATGGTCATTGATGAGCCTATGGAATTCTTGCTGCATGCCAGTTTCGAGCAGATTCAGTTGCAGGCAAGCGAAAAGCTGCAGCGTCCCAAATTCACGAAGCTTCCCAGTGAAGATTACGATTACAAGCCGCCCAGTGAACTCCTTTCATATAACAACAAATATCACCTTTTATTTATAAATGCTTCCGCAGAAATAATAACTTATGAGCAGCACATTCAACGATTAAAGCGGAAGCGAATGCCATGTTTCTACGGATGGTCACGTTTAGAAGTATTGCGCATCCACAATTGCGATCTGAATGAACTGCATTGGCAAATGTTTGACGGGCTGACCCACTTGATACACCTCAGTCTGGAGGGGAATAACATTCGAGAGCTACCTCCATTTGCATTTTCAGGGGCTATTCAACTGAAAAGTATATCCTTGGCTCACAATTCATTGGATCGATTGCACTATTTGGGTTTAGCAGGATTGCTTCAGCTGGAGATCCTAAACCTGTCTGAGAACCAGCTCGATCGCTTGAGCGAACTAAGTTTCCCACCCCTTTCCAAATTATTAATGGCCGACCTTCAAGGCAATCCATTGACAGACATTTTACCGGCAGCATTTTGGGTGATGAACGCCACAAGAGAACTTTATATAGGAAGTGATAAAGCAGCTCTTAATCTACGGATTTGGAACATTTATGGGCAATTCGATTCGCTTCATAAGCTAAAAACGCTTAAGCTAGGTAATGTTACCACGGAAGCATTAGAGCAAGGCGTATTCATGGTAATTATACATTATTTATTGTTATTATCCATCTCATCAGTTAACAATTTTTGCAGGGTCTCTACAACTTAGAAAGTCTTACACTACATGGTACAATAAAAAGTCTACAATTTGATGTGTTTGCTGGATTAAATATGCTAAGTGATCTTGATATGAGTCACTGCGTACTTCAAGAACTTTCCATGGATGCATTAGTGGGCGTGAAACGGCTGCAGCTGCTGAACTTAAGTTACAATAATCTCACAAGTGTACCACCAGGATTACTGGATGATCTGCTTGAGCTGCAAGAGGTTCAACTACAAGGAAACCAACTAACATTTTTACCTCTGCAGTTTTTTAACTTGCCACGCATCAGGGTTGTTCGTCTCGATCAGAATCCCTGGCAGTGTACATGCCAGATGAGCAGTTGGGTAGCACATTTAACGAATGTAGTTCGAGGACCTATGAAAGAGATATGCATCAAAGCCACCGATAACACCCTATCATGCAGAAAAGCGACTTCATATAATATAAACAAAACCATTGCACCACGATGCGCTAACTATAACGGACGAAGTGTCTTCTACGTTCTTCGAAGGAAGATAAACTGTGGCGCCATTAAAATTATTCAACCGTCTTATCAGGGTCCAGGTTTGCCATACTGGCGAAAAATACAGTTGCATAAAGCGAGTTTATGGCCAAGGAAGAGAAATCTACAAACTATTTCATATAAAAAAAAAAGCCAATACTCGAAAGTACAGTTTTTAAACACAGGTTTTGAAATAGAAGAAGATAAAATGCTGTCCAAGCCTCAGCAACCTCATTTAAAAATATTTAATAATATTTAATATATATTTTTAGTACGATTAAGTCCTATGTATGGTCACACATATTTAAAGTGCCCAGCTTGTTTTGTTTATATCTTACATATTTTAATAAATGTCGGACGACTTGTCATTTAGCTGCCATAGGAACAATCGTTAAATAAAGAGGAAAATGGAAAATTGTAAAAAAAAAACTGTAACTGTCAAACCGTAAATCGATATATTTAAACTCTTATTACTCGACCTCCAGACGTCTGATTTGGATGGGTTTTTTTTTCTGTTGTTCGTTCAATATTTAACAGCTAAACATTTTTTGTGAACCTATATTTCTTTGCTTTTTTTTGCTGAAATGAAACGAGCTTTCTTAAGGGAAATCTAGAAGAAAAGTTTTTTTTTGTTTATGTGCGTTTTATTTGTGTTATAATTCGTGTGTGTTTTTCAAATGATTATCGCTAATTAAGGTTGGGCGTAAATCGATTGCGCATTCGCTGTTTTTGTGCATTCAAACTGCAGTTGTGCATTGATTGTTCGAACTTTTTCTGACTGAGGTTATCGAATTTACGTGCTTCGCGCACACAAGAATAAAGTGATACTGAACAAATTAAAACAGACGTGTGCGGCGCATAACCAGTGAGACGGACTTGAATCAACCAGCATATTTTTGTAATACTACAATGGATGGCAAAATGCAATGCATTGATATCACCACAAATCAAATTCACCACAAGAAGTGGAACAGTGTGTTCACAATGGGAATGTGAGGAAAACATTGTTGATGAACATTGTTGCAATACGAACACGAAACGCATCGCTACGGATGAATTGAAGACGGGTACCACTTTCAGGTCAATAAGACTCCGGCGGAACCGGAGAAGACTTCCACGACTTCCCTTCCTCTGGCGAGTTGCCAAGGTCGAGGAGGCCGTTGGTCCGAGGCGCCAGGTTGCCCTGACTCTCAATGAGGGAACAGTCGAGGTGCTGAGGAAAAACGGGGGGTTACTCCGGTACGGCTTCGACAGCGAGGTCGTCGCGTGAATAAAGTTGACGAAAATCGGGATAACAAAGAAGAGGACTTGCTAGGAAAGATTTAACTTTTTTCATGCTTCATGCAGGGGTTAGTCTCTTTTTGATTTTATCCTTTCATCCAACTTTCTGGTGGAAAACTCGGGGAATGAACCCACTTTCATAACCAGGAACTATAGGGAGGTACTAGATATCACCCTTGTCTCTGAATCCCTTAGGGATACCCTGAAGTCCCTGCTCTGGACAGTAGTCCGAGTGGGTTGGGGCTGGAGGGGGTTTGAGGAACTTGTTCAAGAGCCAATAGCCAAGAGCGCCAACACGGACGCATCGTGACGCCACAATAAAACTAACTTGTCCCTATACAACAGGGACTTAAAAATAGGCCAAATGAAGGGCCTGGTCCAACTTTTGCTCAGGAATCCAGGACCACTCAGAGGCGTCTAAGCTTCGGAAGGTCCTCCACACGACGCCCTCCAACTCGGGCTTCGTTAAGCGTCAGCAGACTCTTCAAGGCGCACATCGGTGTCAAATATTGTAACTCAGTAAATCCATTAAGTACATTTACAAGTATGTAAATAGGGGGGCTAAGGTTGTGTCAGTGAAGCGTGTGCGCCTGTCGCCTCGTCGATCCGACTCAGCTAGTGGAAGTTGGTAGTCACTTACCGACTACTAAAGACCGACCATACGTGGTGAAGAACCACATCCTGCTCGAGGTGCCCCTGCTTTAAACTAAATATGGCGGATCTAGAGAGGACAACTCGAAAAAAACCCGTAACCACCGGTGTTACCATGCAGTACCCCTGTGATGAATGGCACTAAGTCAATGTGACTTTTAACGGTGTCTTCCGAATACATGCCACTTCCGGTCGTATAAGCGCCCGATCCGGGGTATGAGGCTCTGCCCCGGGGGATACTTCCTTCCTCATTACTCGTGGGACCAATACATGGTTTCCATAATAAATAATGAAACAGGGTGCTCAAGCCATAATAAATAATGAAACAGGGTGCTCAAGCAGCCCCAAATCGATGAACATCGAACCCACTCGGGAGCCCGAAGAAGCCATGAACATATTCACATGGCTCTGGCACCGACACCATCACCAAGGAAGAGGAAGAAGCCCTTCTCGCCTCTGCCAAAGTTGACAAGCCTAAGCGGATCGCTCTACCGGGCGCCGCAAGAAAAAGGTGGCGCAGACACCTTGCGAACGGCATTCTCATGGAGGAGGCCAAAAGGCTCGCTCAGAAGCCTATGAACCCTCCCAGAGTAGAGCCCAGCAAGAGTGGCGTGGCCAAGAAGAGGTGTCGACCAGCCGTAGCTGTCGGTGTCATGCTCTCCTACATGGACGTTGCCAGCTCGTCGAAGATGGCGATACTCCCTGCCGAATACCCCCAAACACTTTTCACGACGGATCAGCTGAATAGCATCCAGTCTGCCATCCTGTCGAGAGTGATGGCTATGAGACACGGCTCTGTGAAGCCGCTGTTCTCTGGCTGCACATTTCGACCAGGTTGGATGGCAATCACGTGTGGGAACAAAGAGACGGTCGAGTGGTTTAGCACAGAGGTGCCAAAGCTCCGGCCAGGACGCCCACGTCAAAGTAGTCCCTGAGGCAGAGGCTCCACGTGCCGCTGTCTATGTCGGCTATTTCCCGCTTCGAAATGAGGAACTCAAGACAGCTGAGGTATTAAACCTCATTGAAGGCCAGAACAGCGGCCTGCGAGTGGAAGACTGGCGTATCTTCCACAGCGAAATGAGGCAGAACACGGCTGTCTTGACGATCGCGCTGGACCCGGTCTCGGCCAACCGGTTGAAAGCGCTTGGGCATCGACTCAATTTTGCCGACACGCAGGAAAGGATGCCTGTCTCCTCCCGTTCCCGCAACGGAGAAGCCCACCTGCTCATATGCCAGTGCTCCTGCCATAGCTGCATCGACACCACAGGGCACCGCAGTGGCCCAGGAGCTAGCAGTACAGCGAAAAATCCTGCGACTTCCACTTCATGGGCGCATCACGCGCGGAACCGGGCGCACCACTCGAGGCACCGGGCGCGTACCCAAGGGTGCGAGACGCACGCAGGAGGAGGAGGCCCTTCTAGGCATTAACCGCGGCCGGAAGATGGGCGGACTAATGTCCTCTCCCCCTTTCACAACTCCCCCCCCCCCCCCCCACCCAACCAGGAGACACCTTGGATGTCTCCAAGCGAACCTCCACCACGCAAAGGCCGCATCCGATTTACTTTGCGAGAGGTTTGCTACAATGGTCATAGCGTTCATCCAGGAGCCCAGGAAGATTAACAAAAATTTAACATTTCTTCCCCTTTCACAGTTCATAACTGAGGACCTGGTGGCGGTTTGGGTTAAAATACCCACTGCCCATGGCGAGCAGGAGGCAGTTCTGGCCTCCGCCAATCTACCCGGGAACTCGGAGGATGTGCCTACGGCGGCTACTAGTGCCCTGATAGAGCACTGCCAGAGAAACCGGCTCAGGTGGATAATCGTCTGCGATGCCAATGCGCATCACACGGTCTGGGGGAGCAGTGACACCAACAAGAGGGGTGAGTGGCTTCTTGAATACATTATTAGTAATAACGTAGGATTACTAAACCAGGGCAGCCTACATTTATTAATGCGATTAGAGAGGAAGTTCTGGACCTGACTCTCTGTAGTATAAATATGTTGTCCGTTGTCTCAAACTGGCACGTTGCAAGTGAGATCACTATGTCAGATCACCAACACATTAGATTTGATATAGGATGGGCCTTGCAATGCAGCCTAGTTACTAGAAATCCCAGAAAGACCAACTGGGATCTCTTCTGTTTTGAACTTGAGCAATCCATAGGCTGCTCCACCCGTCCGATAACATATATAGACGAGTTAGAGCGTGAAGAAACTCTGCTTCATACAAACGTTGATATCACGCCAGCTGCGAAGAAAAGGCCCGCAAGATCGGAAGGGCTGTTTCCTGGTGGAACAAAAGCCTTGACACTCTTAAAAAGGCTGCGCGAAGGCTTTTCAATGAAGCGAAGAGTGGAAGGGACCCATGGGACTCCTACAAACCAGCTTAAACGCTCTATAACAAAGAGCTGAGGAGTTCAAAACGGGCTACGTGGCGTCAACACTGCGGGCAGATCTCATATCTCCCGGAAGCTATTAGGCTGCTAAAAGCCCTTTCCAAAGACCATTCAAACGCCATATGTACGCTGAAAAAGCCAGATGGAACACACACAAACAACCCAAAGGAAACAAGCAGCCTACTCCTGGCTACTCACTTTCCTGGGTGCGTGGCTGTGGAGCAACCCATCTCAGAGAGTGAGGCACCAACCTACCTCTCCGGGACTGGAGTGTACCCACACCTGCACGTGACTATGGTGGCAGGCTCCAATAGGGCTGAGGGAGGGGAACCCCCTATCGCTCAGAACGTGTTGGAAACATGCTCTATAGACTATAGGGCCTATAGTCAAAATAGCTTACAATGGGCATTACAAAGTTTGAGCCCATACAAATCACCTGGACCAGATGGAATCTATCCATGCTTGCTGCAGCGGGGACTGCACCTAATCGCACTCCCCCTGGTCCGTCTATTTCGAGCTAGTCTCCTGCTCGGACACATACCAAGGAACTGGGCTAAAGTAAAAGTCGTGTTTATCCCAAAGGTAGGGAAGAAAGATTCAAAATTGCCTAAATCATATAGACCGATTAGCCTTAGCTCCTTCTTCCTTAAAACTATGGAGAAGATAATCGACCAGCATATCAGGGAGGTGAATCTCAAGCAACTTTTCCTAAACAAATACCAATATGCGTATCAAGCTGGTAAATCAACTGAGACAGCCGTACAGTGCCTTACAACAACCATTGAAAAGGCCATTGGCGATCAACAGATAGCAACACGTCATATGAGGCTATACGGTGGATCCTGGAATCCTGGATCCAGAATCATAACTGTAGACCTTGGAGGAACTATGACCCCAATCACAGCCACAAGGGGGTGCCCTCAAGGCGGAGTACTCTCTCCTCTCCTGTTGACTCTGGTCATCGACGAGCTACTTTATGAGCTCAACAACTTGGGGTTTCCCACTCATGGCTA
Organism: Drosophila nikananu; assembly: GCA_008042635.1. Lineage (NCBI taxonomy): Eukaryota > Metazoa > Arthropoda > Insecta > Diptera > Drosophilidae > Drosophila > Drosophila nikananu. The sequence goes on along the minus strand of VNJV01015973.1, from coordinate 160 downwards.
CGCTGATGATCTAGTCATCTATATAGTGGGCTGGCATGAGGAAACCATCTCGGACCGCATGCAACAAGCCCTTGATATAGCCAACAGATGGTGTCAGGACAAGGGTCTGTCCATAAACCCATCAAAAACAGTTTTAGTCCCACTTACCAGGAAAAGGTCT
>VNJV01015960.1:0-14506 GCA_008042635.1 Drosophila nikananu | reverse complement strand
GAAAAGGGTTTTTATAATGAAACCGACAATTGAAATATACAGTGTTAACCGAAAAATGAGAATCGGTAAACTATGTTCACTAAATGATATTGCAATTCAAATTAAGTTTCCAAACGGCTTACCGACCTCAGGGTTGCTTGATTTATCAAAATTGCTTCTGGTATGTTACGTTAATATTTTTATTTATTGATTTTGCCCAATAGAAGCACCCTTAGTACTTTCTAAAAGCAGAATGTCTGAAAGTACCGGCAGCTAAAAATAGCTTTTACATACAAATTGTTTTTGTTTTAACTTTCCCTTATTCGGTTAACTGAAAAGCCAGTGTGGCTACGTTTAGCTCGTATAAGTTAACTCGTATAAGCTAGATTGTCAATTGAAAAAGATTTTTAATTAGAGTAGAAAAGGTTTATCCATGGTGTAATGATAATAAGGTGAGGACAGGGCTCTCTCGTAACGTAACCGAGTGGTGTTGCCTTTTGCTAGAGGGAGAAAACATATTCGTATGATTCACTAACAATAGAGCGAGTTAGGCATATTTTTAGGGTAACAACGAGAGAGTGCCATGGTAGAATGAGACATGGGTTAATCCAAGTCTTGCGACTGGTTGTTGGCGGCGCTAAATTGATCGATAAGAATAATTTGTGTGAAACAGCTGCCAATTTTTTTTTGTCAGAATACCCTAAATATTATTCAATGGTATTTTTATACCAGATATTCCTTTTTAAGCCGGCTAGTATGTATTTTTGACTGGTTTCAGTTTACTGGTATTTTTTGTTTCTATTTGTGCGGTCTTATTAATGGAGCGTTTTGGCGCATTTTGAGCTTGTGTTCGTGCGAAAAAGAAAAACAACGAAATTGACCATGTCGACGCTGGAGCTGTGCGAAAAGTTCTTTGGGACCCGAGATGTGTACAAGCTGTTGGACCTGAAGAAGGCGGCCAGCGAGAAGGAGGTGAAGAAGGCCTATCACAAGCTGTCGCTGCTGGTCCATCCCGACAGAGTGCCCGAGGACCAGAAGGAGGAGGCCACCGAGAAATTCAAGGTGCTGTCTAAGCTGTACCAGGTGCTGACGGACACCCAGAAGCGCGCCCTGTACGACGAGCAGGGCCTCATCGATGATGACGATGGGGTCGAGACCAAGCTGTCCTCGTGGTTGGACCTATGGAGCAAAATATTCAAGCCCATCAGTGAGGAGGACATCAACAACTTTGAGAAAGATTACATCGACTCGGAGATGGAGCGCAGAGACATCACAAAGGCCTATCTGGGGGGCAAGGGCTGCATAAACTACTTGATGAACCATATACCCTTCATGAAGGTGGAGGACGAGCCGCGCATTAAAAAGATCATAGAGGGCATGATTGCAGCCGGTGAAGTACCGGAGTACAAAATCTTTACCGAGGAGCCTGCCGCCAAGCGAAAGAAACGACACCAGAAGTACGCTCGGGAGTCCAAGGAGGCTGAGGTTATCAAGCAGCGCATTCAGCGGCAAAAGAAGGAGAAGGACGACCAGGACCTGGCGGCCAACGGTGGCGACCTGCAGCAAATGATTCTGGCGCGCCGCAATCAGCGCGAATCAAACTTCGGCACGCTTATGGACCGTCTGATGGAGAAGTACGGTGATGAGGATGACTCCGATACTGTCGACTTCAGCTCCTTCGAGCCCAAGAAGAAGAAGAAGCCAAAGAAGACCGTCAAGCAGACGGCTAAAAAAAATCTTAGTGGAGTAAAGACTGGCAGGGTGGACAAGGCTAAACATTAGAGCCAACCCCTACTACTTACGTATACTCACCTAAATTTTTTGTATTTTGTAGTCCTAGATTTAATTAATTATATGTATTTATCCATGTACGAATAATTTGCATTAATAAGGTGTTGCATAGGAAAGGTTAGATCACCGCCAAAAAAAGTATCCCTCTTTATGTAGAAAATCAAATAAAACGAGGAATTTTATAAATAACAAGCAATTGTGTGGTTTGTTTTTACTCATCTGTTGGGTTTTATAATTTGCAGATGAATTATTATTATTACTGAACCCCTGTTGTACTTATAAAACTTTGTACATATATTGAAATACAAAAAAATGTCCACTAAAGGCCTAACGTCGATATTAGGTTTTTTAATTATTAACTGAAATCTGCAGTTTTTTGAATCAATTCGTTTTTTTTTTATCGGTTAGTCTGGCAATGCCAACATATGGGTTCATAAAGCCTTTTAGTGTGACCAACTGCCCTGAAAGTAAAAAACTCGTATTTCTTTTGGCTAATTTCAGTATTAGAACGGAAAATCCGACACACTGTAGCTATTTTATACATTATTATTCTTTTTTGTTTAACTGAACTTGAACGGGATATTTTACTTGAAATCTAACACAAAAGCTATAAAGTGACTTCACGCCGTTCTGTGTTGAAACTTTCATACCTGGCCCCCTACGGTTATTGATACTGCGGCCAATCAGATGAAAACGGGCTAAAAATAACTAAAATTGCGTACAAAAATGAGATGTGCCGTGCCCAATTGTAGGAATGCTTCCATAGGAAGATCTAAGAGGGACCCGGACCAGCAGCTGCCGGTTTCCTTCTTCCAGTTTCCCAAATCCCCGGATTTATTCAACAAATGGCTGTCGTTCTGCGGCGGATCAGGGAATGCCTTGAAAGTAAAGAATCCGTGCATCTGCATTGAACACTTTCGAGACGAGGACGTAGAGGGGTCTATAAAATACGAAATGGGTGAGTATGGCCAATATTTCATTAAAAATTCAACCAACCTTTATTTTGCCCAGGTCTTGCTAAGAAGAGAACATTGCGCCCGGGAGCAGTTCCCTGCATAAACAAGAGCCAGGAAAGCCCCTCGGAAAAGGCACGCTTAGAGCGCTCAAAGCGACGTAGCAACCATAAACTGGTGGCCGAACTTCTCTTAGAGGATGAAGTCAGGTCTAATGCTAGCGCAGAAGTGGTTCCCACGCCCAATTATGTCCGGTTAAACACGGGAATTGCTTCGGCTCCTCCATTCGTTAGTTCTAGGCAGGCAGAAGATGGCTTACCCTTTATAGTCGTTGACGATGATCCGCTCGTGGCCGCAGAAGAGTCAGAATCGAGGGACACGTGCCGTATCTGCTACAAGGATTTTATTGTCGACGACAATGCCAAATATCTCTTCGACCCTGATAACAGTGTGCTAATTTTCCACATTGAAGTCATTAGCGGTGTTTGGGTTTGTCTTTAAAACTGAATATCTCTCTTGAACGTGGAATTGAAGTCATTTGCTTTTTATAGATACAAAATATCGAAGGCGAACCCCAGCTCATATGCCCCTCATGTCAGCTGTCCCTCCAGATGGCGATTGAGTTCCGGGAAATGTGCATAGGCAATGACCTGAAGCACACCCAGCCCAAGGCTGAAATTGATGAAGAACCCGATCTGGAGTCAGGCGAGGAAGATACATTAGAAATTAATATTCTTTCGGGCTCTGAATATTCCAATTTCGACGAATATTCTGGGGACGAGTCTGTGGCAAACGAAACCCTCCCCAATACTGAACTTACTCTAGAGTCGATTACAAAATCTCTCGAGTTGGATTCACCCGACCCACTCAGTGTGGCCCCTGAAACCACGATTGTCAAGGATTTAATCCGGCAGTATACGGGAATGTCGACTGCCAAATCAAAAAAGGAAGCTACCGTTGCAAAGGCGACCGAAACTAAGCCTACTACCGTGGATTGCGAAGAAAACCTGAAGAGAAATGCTAACCGTAGAAACAAAGACAAGAGAAATTTTATTCGTCGTGCTCAGATTCAAGCCAGGCCTACGAACTTCGTGTGCGATCAGTGCGGCCAGGCCTTCCGCATGGCTCACAATTTGCAGATTCACATTCTCCGGCATACCCGGACCAAGAACTACCAGTGCACCGAATGCCCAATGACCTTTTACGACGCCTACATGCGCAACATACACATCCGAATCAAGCATCGCGGAGAGTCGCCATTTAGCTGTCGATATTGCAAGGCAACGTTCACCTATGCGGCAGCACGTCAAAAACATGAAAGGTGGGTTATCTTGCATATCATTGATCATAGATTACGCTCACGCTCTTAATTTGGCTTCTTCCTAGCGGGGTCCATGGAGCACAGCCCCGCCGGATCGTGAATCGGATCAATTCCCAGCCCATGCCTCGCACCATAACGCGCCATCATTGTGAGCTCTGCACTAAACACTACGCGACCAAGTACGCCCTGGCATGGCACGTCAAGTCACACACTGATGCGGGTGCCTACAAGTGCCAGTTGTGCGACAAGAGCTACTCAGAGCCGTCCAAGCTCAAGCGGCACGAAATGACCCACGACGACAAGAGACCGTTGCAGTGTGGGGTGTGCCTCAAAGGATTCTACCAACAAACAAAGCTCACAGAGCACGAGCTCATCCACACCGGGGAGCGTCCCTATCGGTGAGATGACCTAGCACAGCAATCGATTTATACCCCCATATAAAATTCTTCCGGTTCTCTTTACAGGTGCGAGATCTGCGATGTCCAGTTCCGCTACAAGTACAACATGAAGGTACATGCAAAAAGCAAAATGCACCAGGAGAACCTCTCGAAAGCGCAGTCCAATCAAAGTGTTGAAATTTAATTAAAACATCCTTTTCTTATCCGAATTTCTGTTTTATGTATTTATGTCTAAGGGCTGGGCTGATTTCGTTTTACGCTGCTTCCTGCGTTCGTTTTCGATGTGACTGCTGGAGTTAATGTGCTGAGTGAAGTTGCCAGCACGCAGGAACCAGAGATCGCAGACTTCGCAGCTAAAGGAAGTTGAAAAGTTAATAAGCAAGGCGGAGAGGAGGGTAAGAGCTCTAAAAACTTACTGGAAAGTACGCTCTCCCTTTTTGATGATTTCCCACTTCGACTGCGGAGCGCGTCCCTTCTTACAGGCCTCTCTGCGTGAATTAAAGCAATGTAGTTGGAACAGCGAAAGGGCATGTGAAGACTCACCTTTCGTGCCTCACACGCGAACTGTTGGTGCTGTACTCCAGTCCGCAGAAGGTGCAGGCGTAGGGTCCTTCTGTGTGCTTGAGTTGGTGGCGTCGTAGCAGGTGGAGTGTGTAGCACTTCTGGTGGCACTGTTCGCACTCGAAGGGCTTGGTTCCCGTGTGCCGCAGCAGGTGGACATTGAGATTACTGGTGTCACGGAACTGGCGTCCGCAGTGCTCACAGATGCACGGCTTGGCGGTCTGTCCGTTTCGGTCCACAATGCGCTTCGGCTGATTGTCGTCGATAACTTTGACGTGGATCAGCTTCCTGCCCAGGCGCATTGTGTGCTTGGTGGATCTGTTTTTGGGCCTATCTTTTGTTTGTTCCAGCTTGCTTACGGATGTGGTCACAGCTGCTGGCTGTGTCTCTCCGTAGTCCTCTGGGAGAGGCAGGAAATCTTCGCTAGGATCATTGTCAAAGCCGTCTTCATCGGAGTAATCCTCTAAATAGGGCTCTCCGCCTTCCTCCTCCTTGTGCTCCTGCGTGGGCTCCATCTTGACATCAACAGGCGTCAGGAACTCATCAATGCCCAGGGGATCGGGCGCTCCCATTTGCTGGACGGGAAACTGCATGGCTACAGAGGCTTGACCCTCACCGAAATTAATCTTGGCCCTCCGTCTGACGAGATACTTCTCGATCTTGGCACACCGGCGGCGGAACCTTTGCACCTGCTTGAGCAGCGCCTGGCAATCGGGGCACACGAAGCTGGGAGAGCTTTGGTCATTCTGCAGCTGTAAGGGAGTAAACAAACTTTATCCCGAGTCCAATTTGGATTCTATCGCTTTCCCACCCAGCAGTTTGTGATGGATCGCACGCAGTGTAGCAGTCTCCGCCCCTCCCGCGAGAAGATCTGCAGGCACTGCTCCGTTACAATGGCCTGGCCGCAAGTGCGGCAGAAGTCTTTCATATCGGTCACTTTATTTATTTATTTAAATTTATTTTTTGACATTAAGCAACTGGTGTGACCGTAGCGGTAAGGCTTAACAAATTCCAGAATTCAGGGGAAAATACTAAATATACCGTTGAAGGGCTGCAAGTCTGTCGCAAAATATCGGTATGCCTGCGTGCGACCCTGAGCGAGTGATGGTAACTCTGGCAGTTTCCGCCCTCCATCTTTCTGCATTGACTTTTCACGATGGTGAGTTCGCTGTTAAAGATGTCTGCGAAAATAATGGATTTTTACTGTGAAAGTGCCCTGCAAATGAGAGCAAAACATGACTGAAGTGTCGCCCTTGGGCTGTGCCATGAATAAAATATTCATAATGCGTGGAAAAGTGTAAAAATCCGGGCGAAAAACAAACTCATGCCCTAACCTCGAAAGCGGCCAGCTCCAGGTGTTGCTCTGCTGCGTTAAATGAAGTTATTAGTGAGTGATTTGTGAACAAAGAACTAATTCGAAGCATTTTATCAATCCACAGCCGCCTAAGAAGGACGCGAAGTCGTCGGCCAAGCAGCCGCAAAAGACACAAAAGAAGAAGGAGGGCTCCGGCGGCGGCAAGGCCAAGAAGAAGAAGTGGTCCAAGGGAAAAGTCAGGGATAAGCTGAACAACCAGGTCCTCTTCGACAAGGCTACCTACGAGAAGCTGTACAAGGAAGTACCCGCCTACAAGCTGATCACCCCCTCGGTTGTGTCCGAGCGTCTGAAGATCCGTGGCTCCCTGGCCAAGCGTGCTCTGATTGAGCTGCGCGAGAAGGGTACGTTTCTTGCACTTGCATCTTTATTTGCAACACATTCCTAATGCGTGTCCCTTCTCCCCAATCCAGGTCTGATCAAGCAGGTCGTGCAGCATCATTCCCAGGTCATCTACACACGTGCCACCAAGGGTGATGAGGCGTAAATGTTTTACCCAACGCATTCTTTTAGTCGCATTCATTTTACAATTGAACAATAATTGTATTCGAGAGCACTAGGACGTCGCCGTGTGTGTGAAATGTTGAATAAACTTGCTTTCTTATTGATGTAAGGGACATTTCTTTGAAGTTTTAATGTTTGATGAGCTCTGCTAATGCCAGGAGCCTGTTTTTAGTTGTTTGTACCTACAATACTTTTGTGGTCGTGTTTAATTGGCAGAAGTCAACAGCAGATGATAACCATTCACGAGGCATCTCATTTTGGCTTTGTATACAGTAAACTAAATTCAATAACGATTGCTACACAACTATTTCTAGGAGATCAAAAAAGTTTATGACAAAAACAAAACTGCTTGCCTTAAGATATTTTCAGTCCCATAAGAGTGGCTAACTTCTGGGAGTGCTTTGGGAAATTTTTTATTTTACATTGTTAATATGTGTTTTGGTTTATAATCAATATTGGTTCTGATTTAAACCCATTGAAAGCTATTTGAATTTGTGGTGGTTTTCCGAGTCGATCTACATATATGCTTTTACTACTATATAAGTCGGAATGGCCCAGATCAGACGACTATATCATATAGCTGCCATCGGAAAAAATTATAACTTAGCCAATGGCTATTTAGTAAATTTCTAGAATTACGGTTTTAATTTTATCAAAATCGGATGACTATATCATATAGGAAAATGCAAAACTGTGAATGTAAAACTGTAAATTTAATATGAATAGGAAAATATTACAAGCGAATTTGTATTAGTATAAATGACTTCTACAATTTAAAAAATTTAAGTAGAATATTGATCTATTTATCTATGCATAAGTAATAATTATAAAAAATATAGAAATATCGATAGTCCAAAATATACATCGCTTTTTACAATTTTCCACTACATCGATGTATCGGTGTTTCCATCGATGTTTACCTTTATTTTGATGACAACACAGCAGATTGGTGCTCGGTTTCTGGTTGCCTGAAAGAATGAATTGAGCGAAAGCCATTCAGCGTCCACCCACCCGCACCGCTCCACGACAGTCCCGTCCCGCGGGCAACTGTGCAAACAAGACCAGCCAGCCGAACCAGGAAGCGTCTGCATTGTGGAGTAATTCGCGAATAAAGTCGCCGCCGCCGCAAACAGATAGAGATTGATTCGGGCCCGGCCAGAATCGGAGTCAGAATTAGCTACGCGGGCGGCGCGACAGCTAACCCCCCGATAATACCACGTATGCAAACAAAAGTGTTATCACACGGTCCGGCCTTTAGTTTCTTTTCCTGTGTATCTCTACAGAGCCGCCAAGATGATACCTCTGTCGCACAAGGACCGAAGCAGCTTCGGCTACAGGGTGAGGGAGAAGCTCAACAGTTGGAAGCGGCTCATCTTCTCCGACCGCAACTCGCGCAACCTGTTCCTGTTCCTGCTGCTCAATCTAAGCTTCGCCTTCGTGGAGCTTTTCTATGGCATCTGGACGAACAGCCTGGGTGGGTGCTCCAACATAACATGTTAATTGGTGTTTATCTTATCCGAAGTTTACAATGCTCTTATTTGCTAATCGCCAGGTCTGATCTCCGACTCATTCCACATGTTCTTTGACTGCACTGGCCTCTTGGCGGGCCTGGCGGCTTCGGTAATAACCAAATGGAAGGCCAACGACAAGTTCTCGTATGGCTATGTGCGCGCCGAGGTGCTGGCAGGCTTTGTTAACAGCCTGTTCCTGCTTTTTATCGCCTTCTTCATTTTGTCTGAGGGCGTGGAGCGGCTAATTGAGCCGCCGGAGGTGAAGCACGAGCGTCTGTTTGTCGTCTCCGTCCTGGGCCTGTTGGTCAACTTGGTTGGCATCTATGCGTTCAATCACGGCGGTCACGGGCACTCGCACGGAGGCGGTGGACACGGCCACTCTCATGGCGGTGGCGCCGCTGGCCATGGGCACTCGCACAGTCATAACGAAGTCAGCAACCACAATCACCAGGCCATCACCTTGGATAATGGTAACGTACAGTCTGGGTATCCCCTATTTCGATTATTGTAGGTAAATTGTGAATTTTGATATTCTAATGGGATTATTTTGATTATTTTTAGGTCACGGTCATTCCCACGATCACGGTAGCCATGGCCACTCGCATGGGGATATTTCAGGCAGCAACTCGCAGATCATGAGAGGCGTCTTCCTGCACATCCTGGCTGATACGTTGGGCTCTGTGGGTGTGATCATCTCGGCGGTGCTGATGCAGATGTTTGGCTGGATGATTGCGGACCCCATTTGTTCAATTTTCATCGCCCTGCTGATTGCCCTCAGTGTACTGGGACTAATCAAGGAGTCTATACTTATACTGATGCAGCGCCAGCCTTCGGCTCTGGATCGATCCCTGCCGCAGTGCTACCAGAAGGTGACGGGACTGGCCGGAGTGTATGCGGTGCAGGAGCCGCACTTCTGGACCCTCTGCTCAGACGTCTTCGTGGGAGCCATCAAGCTGGAGGTGTCGAAGAACGTGGATCCCAAGTATGTGGTCACGCACACGCGGATGATCTTTGAGGCGGTGGGCGTCAAGCAGATCTACATCCAGCTGGATTATGTGTGATGCAGACGAGACTGGCCCACCATGGCGTCCCTGTACAATTAATGATGTGTATATTTAATGTAGTGCGAAAAATCGTCGATGTTATCAACATTATTGAAAAATTCAAATTCAAGTTCTATAGGGCGCCACAAAACTCCATCACTTCCAAAAAATCCCCACAAGAGCTAAGCAAAACAAAAAGTGTAATCTTCAGTTGTACTAGTAATTTTGCGAATTTTTGTTAACTTATTAACTTTTGTATTTGTTGAAATGCGTTCGGCATTCATTCCATTCTATACACACTGAAAGCATAAAGGGAACTTATGCAGTAGTCGATATGGAGGAGCACTAGTGTAATTGTAAGCTAAGCAAATCCAATTGTGCAAGAGTAAATATATATATTTAGAGTTTTTAAATTCAGAATGAACAAAAGCCGAAACATGCATACCTACCATACATAATCTGACTGACATTTCCACGAACATTCCGCTGTGCGGTGGAAGTGCATTAAGTAAACCGTTTTTGCCACAGTTTGATGCATCAAAATTATGAACGAATAAAATTTAATTTGTTATTAGCATTTTTATACGTAAACCGAATGTAAATGTCCTTTTAATTTGGGTTGTGTGGGTGTTTCTAAAGAAATAAAATATAATATAATAGGGTACTATCCAAGTACCGAACTGTGTCAAAAAATATTCTCTACCAAATAGATGATTTTCTACGCAAACAGTCCTTAGTTTTAAAGCAATATATGCTCTCACTACTATATAGCTAGGAACGGGCCGGATCGGCCGACTATATCATTTAGCTGCTGTAGGAACGATCGAAAAAAAATTTGAAGAAAAAAATATAACAGCCAGTTTTTAACTTAATTCCATGCAGTTTGTGACATCGCTGTTTTGTATTATTCTAGAATTTCTGATTTAATTTTTTCATAAACGGACTACTAAATCATATAGATGCCAAACGGAACGATCGAAAAATGTTGAGAAAAAAGTATAACTTATTACGCAAACAAAAAACAAAATATATCACTGAAACTAACTGCAATTCTTAAATATACAAAATTTTAAATACTTAATTACTGCAAGGGTATTTAAACTTCGGTTTACTAAAGATAGCTTCCTTTGTTGTTGTTGTTGAATTAATTAATTGACTCCAAAATTAGCACTTAAAATATTTGTTTTCTTTAAAAAATAAACAAAAAATTTTACTTTTACCGACTTGACGTTCGTCCAAACGAGAACCCACTGTACGCGACTCTCACGCGACAGCGTCTCGACGTCCAACAGGTCAACACGTTCTCTGAAATAGGAATAGCACCGGTGTTGGTGCGTCCAGCCCTCCCCTCCAGCAGATAAAACGAACGTTTTGGACGCCCCAGAGCTAGATTATAGAATTCCACCTTATGGCGACAGCAGCGCATTTTGTTAAAACGATAAGCGGCCCGCCTGCCGATTGAGGTTAAGGCGAATGCAACGTGCGAAACTAGGGCAAATGGGACTGCAGCGTGCAGAAAATAGTAATCCATGCCGAAGGCCATTGCGCATGTCCCGCGCCCGTACATATGGACATATAACCGCACGTGTACATCACGTCAAAGGTCAATAACTCTGAGAATGCCCAAAAAACTCCATGACTCAGACGGCTGTGTGTAGCCCTCTCGCTTGCACTCACACGCCCTCCGCGACGGCTGCAATATGACGGCGTCTACCTACGCATATGTAACTGTAAATGGATTCGGAGCGCAAAGAAGTACAGGCATGCGGATTTACAGTTGTATATGGTTTCCGTTTAATTCAGTACTTGTGTTCCCATTTTCGGTTATTTTCTTTTATCTATTCGTCAGCGAAACGTAATTGAAATTGCATACAAATTTTCGGTGTTGCTATCAAAATATTATTTTAATTACAATAGTTGGCGTAATTTATTTGTTTTAGCTATCGTACTCGCTCCGCTGTGGCTGCCGCTCAGAGTTAAACAATAAACACATAGAATCGAAATATTATGATGGGCTCTCTAACCAAAATCAATTTAAATCGCACAGATCGAGATACAGGGATTTGTCAGCTTGTTTAACATAAATTTAAAACTCAAAATTGTAACTAAGTTTCTGATAAATATGTAGAAGGTATGCATGAGTATGTAGGCCTGTAGCGTTGGGTGATCCGTTCCTGGTCCGCCCAGAAGTCGGGGCGACGCGACGCACAGGCCTGCGGTTGGGATCTGGGACGCCGTCTAGCACTTCTCCTCCTCCAAGCCGTGCTTGAAGAACATCAGAACAGGCTGGCTCTGGCCATCGATCTCGCGGTATTCCACCAAGGCCACCATGCCGTCGCAGTCCATTGACTCTCCGGTGAAGAACTGGAGCTCCTTGAAGCGGCCGAGGATGTCCTTCATGGCCTTGTTCATGTTGGTCTTGAAGACATCGACCTGGTCGGGTGAATTCTCCTCCAGCTTGGCCAGCACCTTCTTCATGTAGTCCTTCAGGTAGACGGTGTACGACTTCTTGTCGCCGAAGGCAAAGCATTCCGACAAGCGGTGGTTCATCACCACATCCACGCCGGTCTCCGAGGTGATGTCGGTGCCCTCGTCAGCCTCCTCGGCGGAGGCGTTGGCACCAGCCAGTTGGATGTCGTCTCCCTGGCGAGTGATCAGCTTGCCATAGACCTCATAGATCACGTCGTCCACCAGCTTCATCTTGTAGGTGTCGGCGAACATCTCGTCGCCGGTGATGATGTCCTTGTAGATTTTCATGGTGCTGGTGTTGGTTGGGAGAAGTCTTCAGAAGGCGGCGTCTAGCTTGCGAATTTTCAACTACAACTGCACCGGGACCACAGCGGGAACGACTTGCCACGCGCTCACTCGAACAACGAAAAGAACGAGACGGAGACGAGTACGCGATAAACACGAGTAGCAAAGCGGAGCAGCCGATAAACAGGGATGGACAAGTACTTGCTTGGCTAACTTGTTTCCACTTTTTCCCCGTCATTTTTAAATTCAGATGCGGGAAAACATTCAGAATGAATAAAAATATATCATTTTAAAACATACAAATGTATATTTTGCTATTTTCAACTTTTCTTTAAATTGCAATCATTTCTTAATTTTGTATCTATCATCGGCCCCCTAGGCGGATACGCGATGGCAAATTTTGAACCCGGCCACCCAGGCGGATACGCAACGGCCCCAGCTACGTCACGATCAGAGCAAAAAAAAGCTCATAAATGAGTGCGAGTGAGATATGAGATATTGAGTGAGTGCAGATTTCAGTTCACCATTCTGTTAAGAATTCTCGGCCACTCTCATGTTAATTTTCCCATATAAAACTCTGTTAAGAATTTTCGTTCAAACTCATGTTATAGCAATGAGTGCGAGTGAGATAATGTTTTAAATTTACTCCCAAAATTCTGCTACGGTTTTCGCCGAAATTTACTCTGTTACAATTTCACACACAAACTCTGTTACGGTTTGGATTTCGCCTACAAGCTCTGTTACACCTACAAAATGTGTGTTAATTCCACCGACAAGATTCTGTTACGATTTTATTTCATCTACAAAATCCTGTTAATCCATAGACACAGAGAGGCATAACAGCAAATTCTGTTAAAATGAGAGTCTATTACCTCTTAAATTAGCTATTTCCCGTCAAAATTTGGCTAGTTTAAATATGCTTTTTAGCGATCGATGTTTTCAATAACGATGTTTTCCGATGTTTTTCCGGAGCAGCCGATAAATAGGGATGGACAAGTAATTGCTTGGCTAACTGTGATGTTTCCACTTTTTCCCCGTAAAAATGGCCACCTCGTTTGATTGTCGACGGGGCTGCCGGATTGCAGTAGTCTGGCAAGGCGATGGAACACTGAGGAGGGGTAGCACTGGCTGGGGTTTTTTCGTTCGATTAGAATACGGTCTCTCCCATACAAGTTAGAGTGAAAAACAGGGAAATGTACGTAATTTCTTCACTTGCATTACCAAAACACTGAGTTTAAACCGATTTGGCAGGTATGCACTCTCCAGCTCGCTCATCCGCTCGCCGGCGCTGCGCAAGGGCCTCCAGATGGCCGCTGCCAACCGGCAGGTGTCGTTGAAAGTGGTCTCCGTGGGATCGACCCAGAAGGAGGAGAGCTTCTTCGAGAAAAACGAGCGCCTGGGCAGGAAGCTGTCGCCGCATCTCACCATCTACCAGCCACAGCTGACCTCGATGCTGTCGATCATGCATCGCGGCACCGGCTTGGCCCTGGGTGCTGGTGTGTGGGCACTGGGACTGGGTGCCCTGATCTCGTCGCACGACATCAACCACTACGTGACCATGGTGGAAGGTCTGCAGCTGAGCGGCGCCACGCTGACCGCCATCAAGTTCATCATTGCCTATCCGGTCGGCTACCACACGGCCAACGGCATCCGTCACCTGTTGTGGGACACAGGGCGCTTCCTCAAGATCAAGGAGGTCTACTCCACCGGTTATGCAATGGTTGCCACCTCTTTCGTGCTGACCGCTATCTTGGCCCTGCTCTAAGTCCTCCGTGGGACAGCTATACCTATTAAAATCTAGTGTGAACATGGTGTAAAGAATTGTTATATGCAAATACATGTAAAGTATATATTTATAATATTTTGTTGAGTTACGTAACCAATTCGGCTGCGTTACGAGCGCTGCATTTCCTCGTTTCTCGATATCTGTTTTAGGCATTGCGTGATTTGGTGACGAGTTTAGGTAATTTATACACGATCACAGGTTTTTGCTAGTTTTCTGGGCAATTATAGTGCTGAGAAATCAAGTATACGCCCTGAGGTGACAGCAAACGTACAACGGTTAATTTTGTACATATCCGCCTGATAGTATACCACGTTTTTTGATGAGAAAATAGGGTGAACCAATTGTCGTAAAATGGCTGAATTTAAAGATTCAAATTTAGGACTCCTTATTGCTCAAATCTCATCAAAAAATTTAATGGCTCCAGCTATTCTCTATTCTTTAAGCCAAATGACTTTTTATTATTTTACGATATACTTTATGTATAAGCATTTCCACTTAAAGGCCCACCAAGGTCAAGAACAAACTGGATTTTT
>VNJV01015957.1:0-12234 GCA_008042635.1 Drosophila nikananu | reverse complement strand
TTTTGTAGAGCCTCTTGTGAGGCTGACTCATCCGAAGAGCTCCCGCGGGGGTTTATCTTTGTCGCTATCACTGTTGTTATTATTGTATTTGTCTGGGGGGCTGTTTTTAGTTTCATTAAGTCCTCAGATAACGAGTATTTAATTTAATGGAAATCCCCTTTTCCCTCCCTAGAAACTATCGTTCCACGCCGAGACGTAAGACTGAAATTATAGGCACCACCAACGAGCATGTCGTGGGCAAGTTTCATTCGGTGTACCAGCCCAAAGATGAGTGAGTATCCTATAATCAAAATAGGAAAAGTATAATTAACCTAAAAACTTGAATAATAATTTCCAGAGAGGAGGAGGTGGAGATTGAGCTGCGGGACAAGAGCGACAAGTGCGTGCATCCCATTCTGGAGGAGCTCATAAAGACCGAGGAGGCCTATGTGAATAACCTGTACACGGGCCTCGAGAACTATGGCAACATTTTCCAGCGAAAGGATCTGCCACTGGGACTGCGGGGCAAGAAGTACGATCTGTTTGGAAATATTGAGCAAATAGCCGAGTTCCATCGGGATGAGTTCCTGCCCATGCTGCAACGCAATCGAAGGGATCTGAAAAGATTGTTCGATGAGTTTCTACAGTTCCTGGATGTAAGTTATTATCTATTATATTTTTATGATTTAGTTACTAATGAAATCTCCTTGCAACCCCTTAGCAAAATTGTTTCTACGGCTATGTGATCTTCACCATGAACAAGCAAAAGTCTCTTAAACTTTGCGATCTCTACAAGAACTACTTTACTGTGAGTTTGGAATTTTATTATAAACTAAATAGCAAGTTGTAAAGGTTTATAATTATCCTCATTTTGTAGAGCATTCGCCTGGAACGCGATGACAAGTTGGGCATCAACAGTTTCTTGGTTCAACCTATCCAACGCATGGCACGTTATCCTTTGCTCCTTACGCAGTTTATTAATGTAAGAGTAACTTTAAAATTAAATCTTCTCCAAAAACTAATTAAAAATATTCCTATAGACCTTTTTCAAAAACCGTGATATAGTGATGAAACCACTAATTGAATCATGTTGCCGGCTGGAGAAGCGCCTGCGTTCCCTGCTGACCACCACCAATGAATCGGAGAACATCAACGACATAGTGGATTGTCATGAGGTGAGGTGGAAGCAAGCTCATTGCACTCCCTAGCAATTTTCTAAACTAACTTTTGCTACTCTCTTCCAGTTCAATGTCTTCTACCAGGGCAAATTCCGCAAGGTGAACGAGTTCCAGGTGGTTGATCACAAGCTGAAGCGCAGCTACCGGGCCAAGGTCTTTATTTTCGACAAGTGCATCATCTACACGGAGATCAAGGGCAAAAGCCTGATCTTTCACGGTCGTTATCCCTGCGAGCACATCGGCATTTCGGCCAAAACCAAGTCCTTTACGCTTTACTATGAGCGCAGGAAGCAGCAGGAGTGCGAATTCACCGCAGATCCCACACAGATTACCCTATGGCTGGACCTCATCAGGGACATGATCAACAATTATGCCAACGAGGAGCGGGAAAAGCTGCAGGAACGCTACTCCCGGGAGAACGATCATTTGCATAGAAAGGCGCCCAGTTTTTCGCTATATCGCGACTCGAATCGCTTTAGCTCAGACAGTGGCATTGGCAACATTTGGATAATGCCAAAACCGGAAGAGGATACCATGAGCAATCGCTCTACTTGGTATGCGGCCTAATAGATCCTGACAAAAATCACTCTAGAGAGGAGGAACTTTGCCAGATTTTAGGAAATCTAAAGTGATTGGATAAGGGGATCCCCTTTTCCCCAATGCCTGAGGGCCAAGAAGGCCGGGTCAATTCAATATTCGAAATTGTTTTAAATTTCTGCTCAACGCTTGTTTTGCGACCTGCAGCTAAACTCTTTCGATTTGAATGCTAAATCGCCAAATATTCTTTGTATTTTAAATTTAGTTACTCTTAGTGTAAATATTTCTGTATTATTGTTGTCGCAAACTGTAATTCGTTGAACGTTTCTCTTGTGCCGAGCTTGTTAAGTTATTATGTTTTGTGTATATATCAATTATTAACTATTAATTGACTTAAATATTATTATTAAGAAAACAAATTGTAGAGAAAATGTTATAAATAAAATGGTAAATGCTTTAAAAGTCAATGGTTAATCACCTAAATTGGAATTAATTACTGGGGAAATTTTATAAATTATAGAAAATATATTAAAGTTTGATGACCTATAAATATATATTTCATTGGGATAATAGAGAAAATTCTATACAAAAACTTAATGATTAATTGATGAAAATACCCAATGATTCTACCCAAGTCAGTTATTATTTGCACGGTTTCCCACAGCTCTTCATTATAAATATTTTTTGTAAATTATTTTAGGAATATCTGGCACTTCCTTCCACTTTCTGCCAGCGCAAAATCACACGCTTCACAGACGTCAAAAACAAATGAATCTATCACTGGAGAGGTCGCACGCCATCGGCGTTGTCATGGGAGCCAGACGAGGGGCAGCTGTTGTGCTCCTCCTCCTCCATGCCGACATATACCTCATCACTCTTAATACTGTTAATGATACGACACGGAATACTCGAAACAGCCGAACACTTGCAACAACCGGCTGTGACATCACTAAGAAAATGTATAAAAATAAACAAATGGCGCATATAAATAAATATAAGCAATTATTATTGTTTGCTTGCTGATCATCAATAGCGCCCCAGCGCAGTGCTCGATGTTTATTTATACTTCCCACTGTTCTTTGTGGCCTCATCAGGGGGGTATGCTTTTGATTTCAATTATACGTTCCCCAGGCTGATTGTCTAAAAAATCAATTGTATAAATAATAAAGCCAATAAAATGTGAGCAATTTAACATGTGAAATTCGCAAAATGCAAATGACAATTGTCGGTTTTCCGGTGATCTCTGTGAGATCATCACCGCAAAATACTCAAAACAATTGCTAATTGTTTCTCTTAAACGTTATATAAAACGGAAATACATTTAGTTGAGGGAAGTAAAGCGAGAGTATACATATACGGGGTATATATTATATATAGTAGAAAAATCGAGAATGTCGATATGATATCGATTATATGGAAAATTTAAACCAAGGTTAATTTTGTAAATAGAGTTAAAATAAATTTAGACAAATTATTGGAGTTTTAAAATTTAAAAATCGAAAGTTTTATATGTTATTTTAATCAAATCGATAAACAAAATATTAAATATCGATTCATATCGAGTTTTTAATGATTTATAAATTATAAATTTATACATTTTGGTTTTGAACTATCAAAAATACAGCCAATAAGTGTCAAGTTTCAAAAATAAAAATTATTTATCGATAAAAAATAGTTTAAAAATCTATACATACTATCGAATTACGCATTAAAAATTTATTTTTAAGTATAATAGAAATAAATAATGACAATTATATAGTTATATTTTCGAAAATTAAAGTCTTTATTCAATTTTTATTACTTATATATACAAAATAGTTAAAAAATTTATACATCTCATCGAATTTCTGATTTTTTATCGACACTCAGTTATTGCATATAATACTTTTCCCATCTCTAACTTAAAACTCCGTGAAACTGTCTAAAAACTATTTGGTTTCTGATTTATAACTCCATTTAGACTGCGGCACACACAATGCCAAGTCTAAGCAAATCCAACCAGTTTGCATTCCACAAAAATCACACAAAAACTAAGCTAAGTTCAAGGCAAAATCAATGTCCACGACTATAGGTAGTGGCTATACTATAATTACAGTTATTGTCTGGCCATTAGCCAAAAGCCCCAATAATTGATATGCAAATATGGAATCATAAACGATTAAATGCCATTATTATTATTGCTCCGGCCATAAAGCCACGATGAAAGCAAAAGTGTTACAGGCTGCGTTGAATTCTATTCCAATGCCAGACATTGAAATGATTTTCACAGTTTCAGATCGTTTTTCGATGTTTACAAACAATGTGTTCGGCGCGTGGTCAGCTTACCTTTTTTTGGTTTTGTTTTTTTAAATTTAAATAAAATAAGAGAAACCACAAGAAAGAGCGAACGATCGTTTAAAAAGCTTTAAAAGCTTTTCACGCTTTGGCAATGCTGAGCGTAAATTTCGCTCAGTCGAGTTTTGCGTTTGATTCGCAGCGGATCCGTGACGGCATCGTGTTTGTGTTGGCCATCATATCTTTTCTCATAATAAAAATGCCTCGAATCCGTCGGTGGTTATGTTAAGTGCCCAAAAAAATCTATATCAAGAGAGCTGTGAAAAATAGAAATCAGCCATTATGGAGTTGACGCTGTTCACCTTAAATTGGTTCGATGTGATTTCCGTGGCGCTGACATTTCTGGTGATATTCCTGGTGCAAGTGCTCAACGTCTATTTGCATATACTCAACGATAAAGTTAACGATAATAATGCCAAGTCAATCGATGTGGTT
The DNA here is from genome assembly GCA_008042635.1 of Drosophila nikananu. Taxonomy (NCBI): domain Eukaryota; kingdom Metazoa; phylum Arthropoda; class Insecta; order Diptera; family Drosophilidae; genus Drosophila; species Drosophila nikananu. Next base: position 7,771 of record VNJV01015957.1, on the reverse strand, counting down.
GACAAGGCGTCCGCGAAAGAATGCCCCGTACTGGAGTCACCGATAGCCACCACTCCGCCGCCCCCAAAGTCACCAACGAGCTCCAATGGCAAGCTGCTGGAAAAGCAAATCAGTCTGCTGGATAACGATAGGTAACCCTACATTTATTTTCTCATATGACAGCTGTTTTGTTTTCGTTTAAATCATTGTATAAATGTCTTTTAATGGCATGTCCGACCTTTGGCATGGTTTAGATTTACTGCCCACAGTGCGTATACGTGATAAGATAACGTATAAGTTGGTGAGGGATTATTTTGTACGGCTTTTCAGGGTAATTGGTGACCGAGTTCATGTCATGCTTTATAAACATGTTAATTTGCCAGACAGATAGTATTTAAAAAAAGGATTTTTATTTTTATTTCTGCTGGCAGCGGAAGGAAGTTATTAAAAGATAGCAAGTACTCTACAGTTTTATAGAGGAAGTGGCGCTATCTAAGTCATAATTTGGGTTTCCCTTTCTTTATAAAAATGTAGCTTAAGGCATATAGTATTTAATAAGGGGGTTTCCCTGCCTGATAAGTATTATGAATGCTATATTAAGTTATTTTTCAAACACCCTACACATTTTTGCAAGTCCTCGCATTATTCTCATGGCTTGTTGTTCTTCTGTGTTTTTTCGTTACGATCGTTTGCAGCGGCATCTCATTGAGTTCCATCAGCAGCACCTGTGCGTCGAACCCATCTCCAACCCACCACCGTTTCTCACACAATGGTTTCCACACTTTCCCCTCGCACACGCTCAGCTTCGAGACTCTGGGCGATGAGTAGTAAGTACTTAACACTCACTCTTGTTAGCGTTTAATTGGTAATTGAGTGGCACATAATTAATAATTAAATACTTAGCCACGAGGATGAGGATACACTGTCACTGGAGAATCTGTTTCCGTGCGATCAAACCGAGATCTATGCCTCCAAGAAGATCAGCTTCATCATAGACGAACTCATCCAGACGGAGGTGAACTATGTGAATAATCTGAAGAAGGGTATGCTGAACTATGGCCAGCTGAGGGATGTGGAGGACGTGCCAGAGGGACTGAGTGGTGAAGCTAAGCAGAAGTTGCTGCTGGGCAACATTGCGGAGATACTGGAGCTCCATGAACAGGAGATTCTGCCGCTGATGTTGCGCAATCAGCGGGATCTCAAGGGGCTCTTCGATGAGTTTGCCACGCACTTTGAGGTGAGTAAATCAGAGGGGAGTGTGGGTTGGGTCCATTAGCCGAAACTCGTGTCATTTAGCCAAGTAGCCGTTAGACAGGTTCCGACAGCCCATCGATCACCAGACTTTTGTGCTCTTCCGTAGGCCACTCCAAGCTAAATTCAACCTCAAATATTTACCCAAAAGCTGACGATAAAAGATTTTATTTTTATTATTTTGCATTCTTGACACCTGAGATTTTGTTGCGTTGATGAGTGACGGTTTCTCGTTTCTTCATTAATTTTTTGCTTTGCCCAAGCATTCTTCAATTTGTTGTAGAAATGCAAATGAAGCCATGTGCTTGAGAATTCCAATTGGGCTTGAAAATAAATGAATTATTTTTATTATTTTTAATTCTGTGTAATATTTCTTTGCTCACACCTGGGGACAAGCGAGAATTATGTGTCGGCAGGTTCATTCATATGCCGCCGCGTGCTTCGTATAAATTAAGTTATTGAAAATGCCAAAATATTGTTTTAAAGAGAGAAATAAGCATTGTATTTAGCTGGGAATGAGGAATGGGGGGGCTTACTGAAGTCCCCCAGCTGATAAGATTGAAATAATCACCAGAACACAATAATTATAAAGAACAACAAAAGCTGAACACAGAGAGCTGGCACTCAGTTACGAAAATCGGTTGGAAATTGCTAAAGCAAACAGACTTTTTTTTACGTCTGGGCTTGGGCTTCATTTGCCGGGAGCTGACGTCATCTCTAAGGCTGGGAGAGTCGCACATTTAGATATATACATTTTTAGCTATAGAAATCCCCAGCAAATCAACATGAATTACACTCGTTAAAGTGCTCTGTTTGGGAATGATTTTTTCGGACTCTCTGCGCGGCGGCCATGTGGCCATAAGTGTTGACAAACGCAAATGATCAATTTAAATTGAAAGAGCCAGAGTCTCCTCTGTGTTGGAGTGGAATTCTCTTATGTCATTCTGCAGTTCCAAGAAATGCCTATAGCAGATAAGGCTTAAGTTTCTGTACAGTCCACTGAGCAGACTGCAAAACTGCAAAACCTTTGCCAAAGCAGGTAACATTCCTGTTGAGCTCCCCCGAGGATTTGCCATCTTAATGCTCGACAGACATGCTAAGCCCCCCGAGATCTGATTTATGCTGTTTTCATTTCTTTATACTCTATATCTCTTTTCTCTGGCAACCACTTGGCATTATTCCGTTCTTTCCTGACTCACAGGAGCGAGCACAGAGCTAAGGCGATAATTTGGCTAAATATATATCATAAAAATGTTCAGAAAAAGATTTGTTTATACCTACATATTTTCCCCAAGTTTTTCGCTTATTTTGGCAACATGTTGTATAAACAATAGGGGCTATATACCATAAAATCATGTTATGAATTTCCCCGCAAACTCGTCGCCTGTTAATGGACGCTTTTCACAAGCCAAATTGCCAAATCGATTAGTTTTGACACACGAATATTGATGTTTGCGACTGAAGAGGCCTAGTTTTGATTAATGTCAGGCCTTGTCCCGCCGGAGATCTCAAATCGCAGAAGAACGGGCCATAAATAGAGTCGCCTTCATTTATTAAGCGGCTTTAAATGGCCAAGAACAGGCAAGTGACAAGCGTGTCGAGATTCTATTTCGATTTCTCAGGCGCAAAATCAATTAAAAGTTTTCGATTTCAAATGGCCCAGGGGTTGGGGATCTCTCTCAGATTTGAGGCAATCGATTTGGTGGAGATCACAATCAATTGATGTTTAGCCATAAAATAAACAAACCCAGATGATCTTTTGAAGGGGAGGCTGCCAATGGCTGTCAATTGCTTGGGTTTTAAAAATAAGAAAACTTTTAAATGATTTATTGGATAATATTCAGCCTATTAGTATTAATGCTTCGTTGATTTATAAAGTAAATGGAATACATTTTATTTCAAGTATTTGTGTCTTAAATTAATTATTTTATTTGTTAGAAGAGGAAAAGTGTTTTATAATCCATTAAATATAAATTACTTAAAGCTTTTGTTTCCTAGATAAATTAACTTGTTTTTAAAACTAATTCATCAACGTTTAAGTATATTTTCAAGACCTTTAGCTTAGCGTTTAAGTAGAAATAAGCTGGTTTACATATATAGCAGCCATAAGTCTTAAATAAAACAGCCATAAAAAAAATTATCCGCCCATTAAACTTGTTGACATTTCGGTTTGATTTATACAAAAAGAGCGTAACCTATAAATAGTCCGGCTGTATAATTTAAAATTCCCTAAATACTAAAAGGCAAATTGCTAAATTACGGGGAATGCATTGCGGATAGGAATTTCATGCTAATAAAATGCCCGCCCACCGAACTGAATTGCGCAAGATGCAAAAATAGATTGTCACCTTTGGCAGCCAGACGACGACGACGACGACGACTATGACAATTGTTTAATGCAGTCTCCTGTCCATCCAAATCGCATTAGACATGCAAAACATAGCTGGAAGGGGAGATATTATTATAGTTGAACCTGTGGAGAGATGATTATCATATCATCTAAATGCAGAACTTCGAGTTCTGATTCCGCAGCCGGCAGGCGGCGTGGCTAATGAAATTAAAATGGAAAGGAAATCGTTAGACAAGCAATTTTCTGTGCAGTTTGCACTAGTTTCGGGGTTTTGGGGTTTCGGGTTTTTTTTTATGTTAAACATTTGCATTGGCATAGGACAGGAATTTAAAATTTTTGGCTCTGGCTCTGCCTTGGCTTTCCTGTGAACTCGAACTCGGTGTTACGTGACTTAAATGCTTAAGAAATAATGATTTCGCCAGTACACCCATGTGTTTGCCCAGCACAATGTATATATCAGATATATATATATATAGATATAGATATATATCGCAGCGATGTGTGAACGAAACTCGTATGAGCAGCACATGGCTCAGACACAAAAGGTTTCAGCCAAGTTTAGCAGGGGTTAAGATGGGTTAAGACCTTGTTTGGTTTGTGCTGGGGTCTCGTTGTGATATGTCTGGCTGAGGTTTTAATTATTTATTTATATATCCAAGTTGCTGTTTTATTACTTACAATTATATTACATTTACTAATATATTATATATTTTTGTGTTCCTAGAAAAACCGTTTCTATTGCTATGTAAGCTTCACCATGGGCAAAAAATCCTCTATGCAGCTGCGACAGGATAATCGGGAGTGGTTGCAGGTTATTATATTTAAAAAAACCTTTTCGAAATATTATTATTTTAATAAATTATTCATTTTTTTGTAGACCTATCAAACCTCGATAAAAGACAAGCTGGGCATAGACAGCTTTTTAGTTCAGCCCATCCAAAGACTGACCAGATATCCTTTGCTCTTGCAGCAATTTATATCGGTAAGTAAAGGTTTTCAGTTACTTTAAATAAATTATTTATTTCATTTAATTGATTATTTTAATATTTCAGGAATTCTACAAGAGTGGAATTAGCTGCAAGCCTGTCTTGACGGCGGTTTGCAAGCTGGAGACGCGCATGAGACGCGCTCTGGATGTGGTCAACCAGGCCGAGGAGATACCCAACATAGAGGAGCTCAATGAGGTGGGAAAAATATACATTTTATTTCTAAAGAAAACTAAATATTCTATTTATAAATTACAGCTGGACCTCCTGCAACTGGGTAACTTTCGACGCTCCACCGAGTTCGATGCCCATCACTTTCCCACTCGGAAAAAGTACCGAGCCAAGATTTTCCTCTTCGACTTGTGTCTGGTTTGCACCGAAGTGCGTAAGAAGAGGCTGGCCTTCCGGCAGCACTACCTCTGGGAGCATGTGGAGCTGCAGCGACCCCTGGAGCTGGCCACCGCCAATGCCAACAAGACCATCAATCTGCTGGTGAAGCAGCAGGAGGGAGCAACTTGCAGCGGTGCCTCCTCTTCCAGTGGCAAGCGGGAGGAGTTCTCCTTTGTGGCCTCCGAGGCGGCGGTGGTTAAGCAGTGGCTCCAGGCCACCCACAAGATCATCGAGATAGCGAGGAATGAGCATGCACGCAGAAATACCTTTAGTCTGCCCATGGATCTGGTCATCGGAGTGGTGATCTCCATCTGGCTGATATGGCAGTATTTGTAGGAGATTCCACCCCCAAAACAAACCCAAACCCATCCCATCTAGATCGTAGATATCTAAGAATAAAGCTAAGTTATTTCCTAGACTTGAACTTCTTGCTTGTCCGAGCGTAAAATAAGCTTGCTGCAGTCGCTAGACAAATATTTATGATAAATTGCCTTTGCAGTGGCCAATCCCAGTCGTGTCTTGTCTCCGTTGTCCTTGCACCAGAATGTAAATAGCTTTTCAGCCATGAGGCACATGGGGCACACACAGACACAGTGTGTGTGTGTCTGCTGCAGCCCCCGAAAAATGTATGACAAATCTATTTATTTAGAATTTATGACGGGCCCAATGCAGGAAGCCTTTTCCAACCAGAAGCCAAGTCACGGTCCAAGGAAGTCTAATGAACTGTGTCCAAGAAAAAGATGTGGTGGATATGAACTGCTCGACAAGCTGACGGGGTTTTCTGGAGGAGTCTGTTAAAAACCAGTTTGCATATTTTTAAAATGTGTGAAATTTCATATTTGAGGAGAGTCTATAAATGGGTATAAAAATAAATAATGGGAGTATTGCTGAAGTGTTTAGTACCTAATATTATATTAACTAAGGTAATCTTCACTTCATTTTCTGTTAAAAACCAGTTTGCATATTTTTAAAATGTGTAAAATTTCATATTTGAGGAGAGTCTATAAATGGGTATAAAAATATAACAATAAATATTTGGATTATTATTATTTTAGGTAAGGTAATCTTCACTTTATTTTATTTACATTAAATTGAGGGTTATTTATTGGTTTAAAAAACTATTTAATGCTGAATTGATTACTGAAATAAAGCAGCCAAATATCTTAAACATTTCTGAGTAGCAAATACTTAAGTTGAAAATTCTTTTTAATGTTTATATATTAAATTCTTTTGTATATTAATTGTTGGAATATTAAGCAATCTCTTGATAATATTTTCTCTGCCAAAAAATTGTATTTTTCTGGAGTATTTAGTTTTTTTAAATAATTAAACTATTTATAAACTTTTTACTTATTTATGTAACTCCCCTAAATATGCTTTATAATTCCACAAAATCAGCCTAAAAGTTATCCTCCAAAAAAGGTTTTATCCAAATTAAAATTTAAAGCAATTTCCCTGCCTCAAGACCCACTGTGTGTGACTTAGTCTTTGATTTGATTCCGAAACTGATTTCCCCCCTTAAGATGTCCTGATTATCCGGTCAAGTGATTATGGAAAAAAATCATATTCGTTAAGGGAAAATAAGCCTGGCAAAAGGGCTTCCTTCAAAGCCAGTAAAAATATAGAAATAAAACCAAAAAACTGCACTAATGAAGTTGAGCAGGGAAAAGAAAAGAGGCGGGGAGAGGCACTAAGGATGTGTACCATCTGGCCCTATCTGCATTTCCGTGGGTGTGAGCCGGGGATGTGACAAAATTTGCACAAAAGCAATTTGTTAAGAGGGCGAAAAAATATACATAAAAAAAAGAGAGGGAGGGACTGACTCCCCTGACATCCCAAGCATGTGCAGGAAGGATATGCCATGCGAGTTGCTGTCTAAGCAAATTTTTGTTGGTACTTTCCATACAAAGTCTATGTGCTCGCTGGCTGTTGGTTTATTATATTATGTCATTTATGTTGGCATGCCGCCATCGCGTCCGGGGGATAAAGGATGTGCCGGAGAGGAGAGAGGAGAGCACCAGGGGTATGGGGCTAAAGGATAATGCCCGTGTTCTTACCAGGCAGCTTAAGTGTATTAATGTCTGTCAAGTAGTTGTCACAAAAGTGACGTGTATGTAAACGATTTGACATTTTTATGAGCTCAAAAAAACTCACTGGGAAATTACAAAAATTTTGCTAAATTCCCGCCAGGGATGTTAAGAGTCCTCTGTGTAAATATATTTCAATATTTCTGGGCCATTGGTTTGCCTTCGGCTCTCCTTTTTTGTCTATGCCCCTCACGTAGTTGGTTCAACATGCTCCACATGTTTTTTAAACTAAATGCATAATTTCGAACGCAAGAAAAAGCGAAGAAAAGGAAGAATTTTTTTGGCAATAGAATTGTAGAATGCCAGGGGCATAATTTATTTGAATTTCCCTCACTCTTTTTTCTTGGGGGGGACACGTTGGAGCAAAGAGGGAAGGAGCTGTAGGACAGCAGCAAATTTGCCAAGTAATTGCACAAATTATTGCACGTAGGCGGGCAACACATGATGATGGAACAGATGGCACCAGAGAGATATGGTCCATCCTCCCTTTTCATGCTACATTAAATTAACTTGACATATTCGGGGCAAGTGGGGGGGAACGCGTTGGGGCCACAACTGTTGCTAATTTTTGCTTAATATGCCCCCCACACACACACGAGCCCAGATCCTGCTGCTCCATTGGTCCTTCGAGTGCTGTGTGTGCGTAACCAATTCACGCCCCACCCTGCAGTACCAAAATTCCACGTCCACGGCTTTTCCACGCTCTTCCACGCCGCCTGTTCGAAAAA
>VNJV01015944.1:0-54238 GCA_008042635.1 Drosophila nikananu | reverse complement strand
CCGTCATGATCATCCATGCCGAGGACGATAAGGTGGTGCCCTTTCACCTGGGCTACCGCCTGTACAGGATTGCACTAGATGGCCGAAGTCGGGGCTGGGGACCCGTGAAGTTTCATCGCTTTGGGTCCGGTAAAAACTACGGCCACAAGTATCTCTGCCGGGCACCGGAGTTGCCCGGTCTGATCAGGCAGTTTGTGGAGAGCTATCGGGATGCCGTCTACTAATATCGGATGCTGAGGGGTTCCCATTACGGAGCCGTAATTTATTTAGTTTATATAAATATTCTAATTTTTCTACCGCCGTGACACTCCATTGAATTACCAAACTGTGCAAACGTATATTAAAACAATCAAGGAACAATTTAGAGTTTAAATCGGTGGGGTTGGAGTTTCGATTTTGATATGTATATTAATATACTTTATTTAATATTAATTTAAGAAGTAATTTTCAAACATTTTACCGATTTTGCACAACTGCTGCGGCGCCGCTTTTTAATCCATAAATGTGGTAAAAAATTATAAATCGAGTTTTAAATGCAGAAACGTTCTCCTATAAAAAACAAGAAGAAAAAACGAAACCAGAGTAAAATCGGTTGAGTTCAAGCCAAGTTATGATCAAAAAACCACTTAAGGAATTCGCGATTTTCGAGCCAAAAATGAACTCATTTTTTTCAACAAGATGATAGGGGCTACATCGTCAAAATTGTAAAAAATTGGCCAAAAATTATAAATTGAGTTTTAAATGCAGAAACGTTCTCCTATAAAAAACAAGAAGAAAAAACCAAACCAGACTGATATCGGTTGAAACATCGCAAAATATCAAATAAAAATATCGCCATTTCGATATTTAGGAAATCAAAAAGTCGGGAAATAAATTTACCATCTTTAGAAAAATATCGATATATTGATATTTTGAAATATTATCAANGGCCAAGTTATGATCAAAAAACCACTTAAGGAATTCGCGATTTTTGACCCAAAAATGAACTCATTTTTTTCAATAAAAATTGTGAAAATTGGCCAAAAATTCTAAATTGAGTTTTAAATGCAGAAATGTTCTCCTTTAAAAACCAAGAAGAAAAAAACAAACTAGACTGAAATCGTTTGAGTTTAAGTCAAGTTATGATCAAAAAACCATTGAAAATGTTAGAGATTTTTAGGCATAAAAGGTGATAAACTTAAAAAAAAAAAGTAATCGTCAAAATTGGCAAAAAATTACAAATCCAGTTTTAAATGCAAAAAAGTTCTCCGATAAAAGCCAAGAAGAAAAAACCAAACCAGACTGATATCGGTTGAAACATCGCAAAATATCAAATATAAATATCGCCATTTCGATATTTAGGAAATCAAAAAGTCGGGAAATAAATTTACCATCTTTAGAAAAATATCGATATATTGATATTTTGAAATATTATCAACAACCCTTTAAATTATCAACAAACCCTGGTCACTCTGGCGAAAAAAAGCGGAAAGCACGGGCACGGACTGTTTTTTGTCGGACGAGGAAAACGCCGCCTTTCCTTTGATTTGTTTGGTGCTTCGCGGAAAATGTCACCGCCAATCGCCGAAGAGTAGCTGTGAGTGTGTGCGACTTAAATAAATTATTGCATGCAACAACATCAAGTGCAGAACAAGCGGAGTTTTGGTGAAAAACGAAAAAAAAATCCTCCCTGAGTTTGCTGTGTGTGTGACTTGTGACTCCTCTGCTGAGTTATTGCCATTAAAATAACAACAATCGATCGATTATTAAAAACCAAAATATAACTCCATTTCGCAAACGAAAGAGAGCCGAAAAAAATTCGTGTGTCTACTCCTTGAAAAGGAGTTTTTCGCTTCCTCCTCTCTCTCGCACTCTCCCCTCATCCTTGCCCACTCTTTTGCTCTCTCTCGGTGTCTCTCGTTCACTCACTTTTGTTTCGGTTCGGGCGTGTGTGTGTGTGTGGTGCAATCAAAAACGTAAAGCCCTTAAATGAATTATTTAAATCAGAATTGAAATTAATTTTTAAACCACTAGAGAGGTGAAATTGCAAACCCTCTCTGTCTCTCGCATTTCTTTTTGGTCGCGGAGGAGGAAATAGCAGCAGCAGCAGCGGAACCAGAAGAAGAAGCAAAAGCGTAGCAGACGCCGCACACAAACACTGAAGCATTTTCGCTGTGGATTCGGACTCGACCAAAATGTTGTGGTAAGTTCGTATGTGTCTGATTTCCTCAGTTTTTGCAAATACTTATTTTTAATCCAGAAATTGTGCTTCGTTCCCTCGGATCCTCTTTTTTTAGTTTGCAATTTCATTGCCTCTGCTGCTTCTTTCTATAGCAACACGCCCTTTTTTGCGCACCTCTCCTTTCTGTGTGAATGTGTGCGGGCCTGTGTCTGTGGGTGCAATTTCTGGACAGTTTTTTGTTTATCTACTATTTATTAATTTAGGCGCTTGAATTTGCACAAATTGGTGCCAGGCCCTTAAAAACAGCTGTCGTTAATGTTTCTGGTGCCGCTGCTGTTGCTCTTCCTCTTCTTCGTTTGGCTTAAAAACCTGTTTTTATTGTGTTTGTGGGGGGTATGCCGAGCGACAGAGACAGCCAGACAAGGGGGAAGGGCCGAGGAAGGAGTGCGAGTGGGGCAGCTGGTCTCTGCTTTTAACTTTGCTTTAATTGCTCCCTTTCCTCTTGGCTGCATTTGTTGTTGTTTTGGCTGCAACTGCTGCGGCTGCTTCTTCTTCTTGTGCCTGTTTAGCCGCAAAACAAACAAAAACCTGCCAATTCAGGAGAGAGAAAGACGCAGCCACAAAGAGAGAGACCTGGGGAGCTAGCCGAAATGAGAGAGAGATGCGCAGATTGTGCGGGTGGGGCAGCCTCGATTTTTGCTTCCTCTTCCTACTCCTCTTCTGCTTCTTCTTCTTTGGCTCCGTGTTTGTTTGAACTTTAATTTATGCCTCCTCTTCCTCGTTTTCTTTGCTTCCTCCACCTACTTGCCTCTGCTGCAAACATTTAAATGTCAATGCACCAGCAGCTGCAGCGGCAGCAGCAGCAAAAACAACAAATAGCAATAACAACATCTCCTTTAGCCCTGAAATGGCAGCCAACTCCATGACTCACTTCGGCTTTTATGCTTTTTTTGTTCGTTGCCAAATGAAGCGGGCCAAAGACCCGCAAACACAAAAGGAAATAGCAACGATACAATACAACTCCACTCATAGGGCCAGAACCAGCCATAACAAATGGGAAACCCGTTTGAAAATATAAAAAAAATCAAAGCTAGGAATTTAAATACAAAAAAAAAAAAATAATAATAATTTAAAAAAAAATTAAACTTGAAGATTATATATTTAATAATTAAAGAGAATAAAACTCTAAAATCAATTGGAATGAAAATTAACCTATTTTCATTTATCCTATTATTTTGTTATATCTTGTTACTAAACGCGGAAATCTTTTCCCACTTTCTCGTTTCAAGATATGTACATATAAATTTGTTACTTTTTTATATTGTTTGAGACATCTTTTTTTATTTAAATATTCCATGTGGAAAGTACATAACCATATGCTTAGTCGTACTGCGGAAGTTCCACTGTACATTGGGAATGTACAATGTTGGTCAAATTTGCATGCCTCTCACTACCTGCTGCTACTCCTCATTCTTCTTCTAGCATTCCTCCTTTTCTCCTAGCCTCTGTTGCATTTTCTTTTCGACTTCTTTCTTTTGGGCAAAACCAAATCAAAAACACATGGCCGATGGCCGTATGCAACGCAGATTTCGTAATTGTTGCATTAGAACAGGGGCACCGGGACAGCAGTGAACAGGGAGAGGGGTGCCAGAGGGTCGGGTGAAATGAGGGTGTGACGACACAGTTATCTGGACACCGTTAGCCCAGTTTTCCAGCTGCTCCACGCACTGTGTGGCGCGCAATTGGGAGCGTGGCTATTCGCAGATAAGATAAGAAACTAAGTGAAACCGAAAAAAATAAAATGGAAAACACCAGGCAAAAAAACAAAAACAAACAAACACATTTGTCCTCCTTCGGAGCGCTTTGGTTATGAACCAAACAGACAATCTGCTGTTTTCAACTGTATTTGTTGTTTGTTACTGCCCCATTTCCATTTTATCAGACTTAAATTACAGTATTAACTCTGAAAGTTTTATTAAATAAGAACAAGAAATAGTCCATAATGCAAATATATATATTTAAATAGATATTTATCTAAGAACAATTTTATTGTAAAAAATTCCAAGAGAGAGTGTATCTTACATATAAGCTCCACTGTACCTAGGGCGAAGAAAGAAAGATAGCCATAGCCCTTTGGTCGCTTGTTTACATATCGTTGCTCTGGTTTTGTTTTTGGCATTTTTACGATGACTAAAAGTTTGGTAAAACCATTTCCAGGTATTCAAGCCTGATGCACTAAAAAGAAGCAACAACTGTGTTGGGGGAAAAATACCTTAAAAACTGATTCATAAACTGGCCGCGTCAACTTTTTGTTTTTGTGACTAAACCCGCAATCGGTTTTGTATCAGGCAGCCTTACTGCTGACGAAAAAAAGAAAACAAACTAACAAAGAGGGCCTCGTTGTCAATGATGCATTGAACTCTGAACTCTGCAAGGGAGAGAAATAAGAGATATATAGAGAACCACCCACATGGATGCCACAGTAAATCCAATTAACATTTCCGCATTGTTGCCGTCGTCTGTCCACTTCCATTTCCTCCCACTCTCAGTCTTTCATGGAGGCATCCCATCCAATAAAATCCATTCGAATTCAGTTTGCATCCGATTCGGAATCTGAGCCGAGTCCATAGCTGAGTTATGGAGAAATGCGGGACCAACATGAAGAGCTAGGAATCTTGAGACATGTTGGTTTCTTCTCCTCCTCCTCCTTCCCATCGGAGTCCGAATCCCCTTCATATTTCTCTGGCTTGGTTACCGCTAGCTTCCTTCCACTTGGCCAAGGAAATGGCTCGTGACACAGTTCTTTTGTCTAATGACTCTATAACTACAGGTCTGTGATACCACAAGCAACAACAACAACCCGACAATTGCAGTGCTATTCTTTAATAAATCATTGACACACGGTAAGAAAAAGTATTAGTCATTAGATAAGAAGATTGCATTTAAAATAATTAGGAAAATGTTTTCTAAAAAACACTCCAGAGATTTCACTGGTTACATATGGAATTCTTGGGAATATTTAAGCTCTTTTTTTCAATTAAAAAATTTCCTCCCAAAGAACTCTGTATAATTGCAATAATTTTTCTCCATGTTTTAAATATATATTTTATCCGTATGCCGGCTGCATAATTCATGGATCCCCAACCAAGCGAAGACCGGCAATCGGAATCGGATGTGTGGAACGTGTTTGGGTTTTCTCATTAGAGTGTATAAACCCCCTCATATCTTTCTCCCTTACACCCCTCGTCTGCAACGCTGACTAATTAATATCTTTTTACTTTGGCAGCTTGTTGATCCAACTATTTGTTTTTGTTTATCTGTGGAATATCTGTGCCTGTTTCTGTTACTGTTTTGCCGCCACTCTCTTTGTTCTGCTTGAATTGAGGAAATGATTGGACTCGATCTGATTTGATTCAGCTTTGATTGTGTTTTAGGCAAAAATCATTTAGCATATGACTCACATTAGTTGTGAGCAGCTGGAAGAGATCATTTTATCTTATCTGAGCTGGAATTTTATCAAGACCAAAGAGGAAAGCATAAACATCGTGTCAAGCGGCAATTAAGTGATATGCAGAAAAGTGTAGGGGGGAATAGCCGCCAGGCTAGACTTGAGCAGAAAAAAACCTGAGGAAAATAGGGCCACTTGGAGATGGTACTTCACATAAAACTTAAACTTAGCTGGAGGGTAGAAAGGGTAAGATCTTAAGTCAGTTTTGTATACATTTTGCAATCTTTTTCAGTGAAAATGAATGATTAAACTTGGAACGTTGCGTTCCCAAACAAAATGTGCAAGTTTGTGTATGCACATCAACATACAAATGCATTTATACATGACGAATACGAGTGCTACATATATTTGGCATATAGTGTAGATATAACTGAAAGGCAAACTGCACAGATAAGCGGAAAAGGCAGAAAATTCCGCTTAAGTGGGCAGCTTTCATTGTCTTCAGTCTCTGCGGAGAATACATAAAAAATTACAGCACAAAAATGTAAGCCCCTGAAATGTGAGTGGCCGAAAAATAAAATAGAAAAATGCTCCTGGATGGTTGGCTAAGCATTTCATTCAAGATTCTTTAGCACACAAACTTTAACCGGCTGCAGCGGCTTCACTGTACTTGGCCATGGACAGCGCCGCACTTCGTACTTAACCACGTTCTCGGTCTCGTCTCTCTCCTCAAGCTGTTTGGCCTGGTAATTGCTCTGGCGTTTAACCATTTTTTACGGCCTAGATATTTTGCCACAACAAACACAGACGGAAAACGGCAAGCTAGTAGCCTCCAGTGGGTTCCTCCTCCTCCTTCCCATCTTCTTCGGACTCTCGACTGCTTCACGCTCTAACGCTTGGCTTGCCATACACATATACACACGTCGCTCTATCTATCTCAAACCCCTTTTCTGTGTGCAGATGCAGTGCCTCAGATATGCGAGGCCCATATAATTTCTATGAGTTGCAGATTAATTAAAACAAAATTACGATGTCTGCGGCTAATTTACAATTGTTTCGAGTGAGGCGTCAGTGGGCTGAGTGAGGGAGCTTTCTCGGTATCAGCCACATTTGGCCAAAAAAAGCAGAAGAAACCCATAAACACCAAGCATATTTTTAGCCTCTACTTCTGGGAATGATTATAAAAAAAGAACGAATGTTTTCTTCTTGGTGTTGTTGTTTTCCTTTTCAAGGTAAATTACGATGTGAAAATTGATCATGAAAATGTGCAGAGCAGTCGTTTAAAAAAATGAAATCAAAGCAAAGTGCGCAGAAATCACAAAAGTGTGGGTTTCCCTGTTCCCAGAAACCCAAAATTAATTGAATTTCTGTTTGGAGGCGACTTGATGTGGCAAGATCCTACACCAGACCTCCAGACCTCAGAGAACATTGAAGATAAAGTATTATCTCAAGTCCAGCCTCGAGAACGGGAAGTGCTCTTCTTGATAAACGAAAACAAATAAAGTGGGAAATTACTACAACTCTGAGGAGCAGTGAATTCCTGATTACTAAGCTCATCCTACAAAAATAATTATATTTATATTATTAATATACATATATATTTTCTAATTAAAAAAACAAACACTAGATATTCTAGAGATCGAATCAACCCACAAAGAGGTCGTTGGTTTAGTGTTCAGGGATAAAACCTCTTTCCTCATTAAAGATTAGGTTCACAATTTAGCGCAATATTAAATATTTCCTAAATGTTTCATAAAAATACGCTCTAGGGGCTGAGTATATTGTCCAATCCCTCTTAAAATTGCTTCGCTAGGGAAATATAATTATTGTGGGACTGATATGCCTTATTGCTTTGCGCTTTTTTCAGCGCTGGGCGGTCATGGAAACCGAATTCAAATTGCAGGCGAAGCTGATTGCAAAGTCGATCCGTTCCCTTTAGGCCCCTTTATTTAGTTGCTTTTTGTTTTTGTTTTATTACATACACAGCTGCCCTGGGCCCCGCACTTTGCTCAATGGAATTGCAAGCACTTGAAGTGCTTCCGGTCTCTCTCGCTCTCGTTCGGTCTTCAAGTCTGAAGTTTCCAGCTCCAACGAAAACAGAAAAAAATGAGGCAGGAAAAACAAAAACACCAGACATTGGGAGAGGAGGGAAGTGAAAAGTGGGGGTTAGCCTGGGATTTGTTTTCAGCTAAAAGCTTCCACTAAACTTCAATTTTTGGTTTTATTTTCTGCATTTTTTTCAGTTTTTGAGAAAGGTTCCTGAGTGGTTTGGAGGAATGGCCCACAGGTGGCGCTGCACTCCTCTATAGGTCTGTTCCATCTCTTTCTGTATACCCTTCACACATTCCAATCTTCCTGGACAATTTGTGTAACTTGAACTCTTTTTGTTGGCTCTGCCTGCCTTCCCGTTCTGCTTCTATTGTTATTTCTCGCTCAATTGCAGTGACTTTTTCCCCAACCATTCATCTCGTTTTCTCTCACTTACCAGCTCCCCATTTATGAGATGATCCCTTTCCCGGCGTTTTAATACCCTTTATAGAGTGTATTGGTATGTTTACATAATCATAATTTTTATACCCTTGCAGGGTATTATAATTTTAGTCAGAAGTTTGCAACGCAGTGAAGGAGACATCTCCGACCCTATAAAGTATATATATTCTTGATCAGCATCAACAGCCGAGTCGATCTAGCCATGTCCGTCTGTCTGTCCGTCTGTCTGTCTGTCTGTCCGTCCGTTTCTACGCAAACTAGTCCCTCAGTTTTAAAGCTATCTGGATGCAACTTTGCAGATATGCTCCTATATGCTCTCACTGCTATATATGTCGGAACGAGCCGGATCGGCCGACTATATCATATAGCTATATAGGAAAGATCGGTAAATTCTAATGAAAAAAATTATAACTTAGCCAATTTTTACAATATTTGAATAAAATTTGAGATATGGCCATTTTGTATTATTCTTGGATTTCGGGTTTAATTTGATCAAAATCGGACAACTATATCATATAGCTGTCATAGGACCGATCAGAAAATTTTGATGAAAAAATCGAATTAAGCCAATTTTTCACATATTTTCATAAAATTTGAGTCATAGACATGTTGTATTATTCCAGAATTTCGGTTTTAATTTTATTCAAATCGGACCACTATATCATATAGCAGCCATAAGAAAATATATATAAATTCATTAAATTCGTTCGCAACATTTTTCGCTCGCAACATTTCTCGTTCGCAACATTTTTCTTTCGCAACATTTACCTTATGTCAGTACCCGAGAAAACGAAAAAGTCAGAAGATTTTTCTTCTTCTTCTTACTTACTGCAAGGGTATTTAAACTTCGGCATGCCGAAGTTAGCTTCCTTTCTTGTTGTACTTTAAAATATAACTGATTAAAACTTTGTATACTACATCTTATGATCTTATGATAGAAATATCTATCGAAGTTTTTCAGATTCTTATATTTATTTCTTAAATTATTCAAATATGACATGATTATAACTTTGTTAATTTGATAGGTAATTGCTTAAACTTGATATAGTGTAACTATTAAAAGTGTCAGACAGATAGGTCGAGATTTCTTTTATTCAGATTAATATATGATATCTCAAAATTATTCAAAAAAAAATATACAACAAATGGAGAAAATCTCTTTTTTTGTAGAATTTTTTTATGCTTTATTAGATACTACTAAAAGGGTATAAAAACTGCGACCTCTTAACCCCAGCTCACTTCCTCCTTTCCCTTTAGATTAAATTATGATTATGATATTTTTATGATGCTCCTCACTTGAACTTTGTGCACCGCCAGCGGATTGTGGAAAAGTGATGGAAAACGAGTGGAAAAAGTCGTTGAAATCTGGAAGGGGAAGTGGGAGAAGAGGAGGAGGTTGGTGTTGCATTGTCACAGAAATTGTGGGCACACCACACACACACAGTCCATTGTGCCAGTGACAGTGTAATAATTTAATACAGTTCGCTTTTGTAGTGGGAAATGTCTGACTTGGTTCTGTGCGGTTGCTTTTTTTTTATCAGCTGAAGAACACAAATTCCCCAGCACGACAGCAACAATTGAAACATTATTCAATAATTATCGCTAACAATAAATACAAAAAGAGATTTGCCGCGCTCCATTAATTTTACGCTTTGAAGCAAAACGCCAATGATGTTTTCCAAAAAAACGCTCCCACTCCTCGTAAAGATTTTCCGCTACGAATTAGACCGGAGATCGATTCACGAAATGAGCTAAAAAGACAGACAGTTTGGCTGTCTAGGGTTAATTTGGGACCACGCCCACAATCGAAAGTCAGTGACCCAGAAGAAAAACATGCAAAGCATAGCTTAACAACTTGAGCAAAATTAATATCTTGTAAAGAAGATATATTTTTAATTTGCAGCTACTGCCAAAGGCGAAACACAAAAAAAAGAGCTGGGGAGAGAAGCCAAGACGAAGATCATGATTGTGATCGGATGATGACTTGCCGCTTGGCTAGCCAAGTTGTTTGATATGCCTGGGAATTCAGGTCAGCACAGGGAACTTACAGTAGTTTCCCATCTGTACAAGAATATCCCATTCATCGATCACACATCATCTCTCTGCAGCCATCGATTATCGCCCCGTTCTTTTCGCAAATCGATCAATTAGATCTTTCAGCGCAAAAAGATCACAAGTACCGAAAAGTGCGACCCAAATAAGCACGCAAATTGTGCAGTAATTCCATTTGGCCAACACGTGTGTGCCGCACAGGTCCCTCCAGGCATCAGGCAGGTCCCTGTCCCTACTCGGGGAGCTCAGACAAAGGCTGGCCCCAAAACCAGTTAGCAGTTACCAGTTACTGGCGTGGAGTGGAGCGGGGCGGAGTGGATCCCTGGAACTCCCCCCGGGGCAACGAAAAGCAGCCGCCGAGGAGACAACAGAAATTACCGCATAAAGCGAGTGCCAGGGCAGCAAGACAAATGAAAGGGGGAGTTCCTTTTCTCTCTTTTTTTTTTTTTTTTGGGGGCAGGTTAGCCAGACTTAATGAGGATTCCCTGTGACTTTTATGAGCTGCAAGTGGAAAATAATGAGTGGGGTGCACTGGGAAAAGCAGGGACTTTAAGTTAATTATAACACTAAGGTTTAACATCAGTTAATTTGATATCTATACTATCTTTAATTGGTTTCTTATTGTTAAAATGAAAGACCTTTTTAGTACAAATTTTACAAGTTTTTTGTTGGGATTGTGCCCTGCATTCTTTATTTTTTTCCGTGTTTAAAGCGAAAAATACATTGCAGAAGGAGGAGGCGATAATGATTAAGAGTAGTTTCAGGACAAAAAAGAGTGGTTTTTCGGTAGGAGCCCCGAGGAGCGTTGACTCAACGAACTGCGGCCTCTCCTGTGAATAGGACCCCAAGAGGGGTTTCGCTTCGCCTGACAAATGTTTAATAACACGCAAGTTGGGAAATGAGTCAACTCCTAACCCACTGACATCATCAAGGGAAGTGGAAATTCCGGGAAAATATTTAAAAAACAAGTCTCCAAGTGGGAGAGTACTCGGAAGTACAGGGTATAGTACCAAGGGGAAGCCCTTGAAATCAAGCCGGAAATGTATATATTTTGTTATATTTAGTACAGAAAACTTGTTTGTTATTAGAGCCCTGTGAATATTTATTTAAAATATAAACTTTATTTATATTTTGATACCCTTCAGCCAGGTTAAACGTTCAAACTCTAACTGACGTCGCTGACAAAGCCATCGGAAAACCACACTTCCTATGAACTTTGAACCTTGAAGAACTTCCGCCCCCTGGAAGAGCGATTCCAAGTGCCAACTCTTGGTCAGGGGTTGATGTCCCGTTGCGAGTCACCACCCCTTGTCTCCGTTTCTCTCCGCTCTTTCTGTGGCCAAACCTCCCTTTATTTTTGCCGTAGTGTCAAATATTTCACTTGTTTTTAATGTTTTCTCTCCCTGAGTTTGTTTTATTTTGTTCAGCTTTTTAGGTTGGATAATTGCCCCGGGGACATTATTTTTCGAGGGTAGAAGCGTCACATGTGCTCCTGCCCGCCCACAACCCCTCGGAACCCATCCCTACTGTGCCCATCCCAGGGCTTAGAGTCGTTGTCCTTCAATGGCTTTAGTCGGATTTGTTTTGTATTTCGGAATATGCGAAATTAACTCGTAACTCGTAAAATGTTGTCCCATTATCACAGGGGGGTAACTCCAACCCCTGGTAGAAGTATTTTCCAATTAAAAAGTCACCCCCCGCCTGCTGCAATGTTGCACCAACAACATTTCCGGCTTCACCACTAGAAAAAAAGCAGGAAAAAAATAAAACTACAAGTGCGTGCTTTTGAATGAAGGTTTTTCCAGGCGGAACTCTGTGACGTAAGCAGGGGAGGTGCGGGACAAACTAGGTCAACATTCTTTGCCCCAAGATGATGCCACGGGGCGTGGCCGCGAGGGACGTCCCAGATCTTCTTTAGAACGCTGTTTGACCTGATTTTCCTCTCTAGAAATTCAAATGCAAATGGCTTCAACCTTCTCCTCGTTTCATTTTACTTTTGTTTATTGTCATCGTGTGTCCATTGTCCAGAAATTCGTTTCAGTTTTAGTTCTAATACCACGACGGTTATTAATTCATCAGCCAAGCTTTCACTGCTTTGGTGGTGGCCGCCGGCCGTGGGTAATTGATGACCGGCCTCTCTATCATCTCTTCAGCGATTTTCAAGGTTCCCAAAGCCCAATCGATTTACAGACCAAAGTTTATTACTTCTCTTGGGGTTCATTGACCTGTCCGTCTCTCTCTTTCCTTCCAAGCAACTGCCTCATTACGCAAATGCCTCATAAAATACGTTTTTGGCCAATATCAATTCATAGCCATTGAGCCGGGAAAAGGTCCGCAAACAAGAGTTGCTTGAATAGTTCTGAATGTACAGCATTCGAGGAGAAAGGATAGAAAAGGGCTTTGCCTACTTTGGCCAAGACCCTCGTGTTGTTGCTTCCTTTTAGCGGAAATTGGCAAACCCAACACGCTTTTCCTACACCTACGTGTTTGTGAGCCGGGAAACTCTCATTGATTTTCCCACCAAAAACGTAGAGTGGTATCTGTGGGATATACACGTGTGTGTCTGCTCTTGATTTATGGGCTGTAACTCCTAACTGTATTTGTATCTCTATCTCTGCACATATACATATGTACGTATCTGTATCTTCTCGCCTGCTTCCTGTCTATTGCAGATCTCATACCCCCGCCCTCCGTCGGAAAGAAGGAAACTCTGGAAGCGAATTTCCCTCCACAGCAGGGAGAGAGAAACCCGAAGAAGTATAGCAACAAAACCAGCTGAAGAAGCAGCTACACAAACAACATAAACCAAATTGCAATGACGTAAGTTTACACCGCATGCTAGACAATCAATAGATACAACTTGCGTACTGATATCTGCCAGATACAAGCTGTTGCTCTTGTCAATCGCCCGTGAAGGACATTTCAATTAGGCAGACGACAATGTTCTGACTTTCATTCAAATTGAGTTCAATTCACAGATTCTCCAGAGAGAGACCTTCGCATTCTCCTTCTCAAATTCTATTTGTCACCTCAGAATAAATGATTGTTTATTAGGTTTGTGGGTTTGCCCTTTTTAGGAAGAAGAGCGGTTTGAGCTTAATGAATATTAGGAAAACTATAAAAGAAGTTACTTTAGGTATATGTGATTGCAGGATTATGATGATTATAACTTATATATATAGTAATAAAATAAGACATGTTAGAATCGATTGGCTTCTGTTTATGTTTATGTTTATAAACCATATGTTATTCCTTATTTATTTCAAGCAAAAACTTCAGGGCTAATATAAACATATTCTAGGTAATTTAGTTTCTTAATCTGCTTTTAAATTAAACATGTTCACCCGCTCCGACTCCAAATCAATTTTCCGTAGACGCCCTAATTCCCTATAAATTAGTTAACCTGACACCTCTGAAAATTGATGTCTGTGAAATTTATGGGTCAACCTTTGAGTCCCCTCATTTTCCTGAAAATTTATGGCAAACCCAAGCCCAGTTTCCCCCGTGGGGGATGGGGCCTTAATTTTCGGGGAAGTGGAACAGCCAGCTCCTCGTTTCGTTTATTAATCCCCATAATTTGTTTGGTCTAAAAGCTGGGGTGCGGCCGGCGGCAGGCCTGCCATTTGGGGAGCTTGTTCCCTGAAAATGCTGGTAAAACCAACCTCCCCCACTATATAAATGAATTGTGAATAAGCAAAAACGCTGCAAGTTTGCGTTTTATATTATTTTGTGTTGTGTTGTATTTTTTCCACTTTTTGGGTGTGTCATCATTAAAATGCTGTCTCCAAGGAAATCCGGTGCCACTGCTGCGAGTGCTTTAAACTTAATTTCTGCGCAGCTTTTCCTTTCGAATTTGTCCAGTTCGGGATCGCAGCTCGATGGGTAACATTTGTCCCACGGAACCGCTCGAGGGGAGTCTTCCAAATAGGTGAGGACTGAAGTGCATCTGGCGCCAGTGCAATCCATCAGTTTAAAGTGCTTGGAATTCTATTTATTCTTGGCCCGTAATTGCCGCCTTATCGAGTGCATTAATCGAAACGAAATTCGGGGAAAGAACTCAAATTCTCTTCCAAATAAAGAGCTCCCAAAAAAAAAAACCCACAAGTTTGCGGACAAACAGAATACTCCTATAACCCAAAAGTATTTTTGTTTTTTGTCTTGTTTGCCGGCGAACAAACGAAACGAGTTTCTGCTTTACGGTCATTATTTGTATTTGGGTTTCAGTGGGATATTCACACAAGTAAATATGAGTGGCAATCCAACTTTAATCCTTTCGGGCTTCGAGCTGTGAGCTTCCAGCCTGATTGAAGGCGGCTTCAATAAGCTGAATGGATCCCAACGCATCGTCACCTGTGCCGGAGGTTGGTGGGTCCGAGGAGCAGGAAGAGCTGGCACAACAGTTTTTGTAGTGTGACCCAAATCCAGGCTTTTGTTGGGGCTTATGAGTGACTGATGTACTGCGAAAAATAAGCTATGGTTTCGGAGTTATAAAAACAAAACACTGGAGAGTGCATTCCATTTATTTTGTGATGAATTCAGTTTACAGTTTCGTGGCCCAGCCCAGTGCAACATTTTAGTAATGAAGTTTTTCTATGTTTTTAGCTTCTTTTTATAAACATTTAGTCAAGTAAACAGCCTTGGTCTCAGTGTATCACCAGCAGGAAACACTCCTCCCTCTTTTTGACGAGTTTATCGCGGAGTGATATTCGATATTGATTGGGACAGCCCCTCCTGTCCCGCAGGTCGCCTCCAAACTGAGCACTTCTCGGTGTTTGCCCTGGGCATACAGCGTTGGGTCTCCTGACTCCGACTCCTACTCCGGCTCCGTGCCTGGCAACCTACTTTGTGACTGCTCACATGTGTGGGCTATGTTTGTTTTCATTCTTATTTTCCGTTTTTTTTTCTTTCTGTCTGTCTGTCTGCCTGCGGGTCCACATGGATTATGGGTACTCCATCGCCGAAAGAAACCAGAGATACAATTTTTAGTTGCCAAATCATTTAAGCCGCGGCACACGCTCCCCGGACCCAATCTGAACCGAATTGAAACATTCTGACAGAGCCATTAAAGCTAGACGATAATCAGAGATCGGTGAACCGCCGGCGAGCAGCTCTACAAGCACTTACAATGGGCCACAATAATGTTAATTGGAAATTACGTTTAGGAATTGTTGGCTGAAGGCGAAACAGAAACAGAAACTCCGCAGAGAGCTCTCCGAAGTCGTTGAGAGTTACAATTTTTTATACATGAATTTTTCATAACATGCCACAAGCTGTGCACAGCACCGCTCTTAGCCGCTCAAATCCCCCGCCTTTGAGCCGCCACAGAACAGTTGAAGTAGAGGAAAAAAGCGAGGCTGGGAGCAGGAAAAATACTTGTAATAGTCACTCGAGGGGGAAATATAAATTATTGAGCTCGTTTCTTAAGTAATTATCGCACTGCCGGCGTACGGATGGATGGACGGACGGAACTCACTGAATCACAGACTGACCGAATGACTAACTGACAGCCGGACGGACGGACTGGTTAAAGCGACGGTCACGAGACGACGTCGTCGCGGCTTTTTTGTTGGAGTAGAATTGCCAGCAGCAGCAGAAAGAAGGCCCCAAGCTTAGCTTTGTAAGTTTGAGCGTTTATCTGGGGTTACTCTGCCGCGGGGTACTTGGAAACAACCATTAGGTTATTTTTAAAGTCGATAAATAGCAGTAATGGCTGTTTAATATATTTTCCCAAGAAACATATTGAACGTCTTTTGGAAAAGTTATATTAAACAGGAAACAGTGGGATCCAAATAAGTAAAGAAGTACAATTAGAAAGAAATTTAGTTTAGAAATTTAATTTAGAACTCTTAGAACCATCGATACGCTTTTAAAAGAGGTTTTTCCTCTACAGTTGACTCCCTCTCCCTTTACATAGAGTTCAAATCCATCTTCCCATTTGGTAAATATTCGAAAGAATATTTTGTTTAATAGTTCCTATGGCCTGTAGCTTCCCCTTTTAATTGTCATGGCATTTGGGAATCTTCTGTGGCGGCTCTGGCTGTTGTGAGGCAGGTTCCGCTCCATCTACTAAATTTACCTACCTGTCCATTATGCTCGGCTCTCATCTTGGGGTCAGCTCATCTTCCTGGGCATCATCCACCGGCACACACATCTCATTTCTCATTATTTTATTGACTTTGAAGTGTAATTATTTGCCTTTTAGGCGAACCGCCAAGCCAGCCAGCCAGCCAGGGAGCGAGCGAGAAAGAGAGCCAATCTCCGCGAGGGAGACCGTGGAGCAGCAGCGCATTTTCTCACTTGTTCGCTCACGTTTCTGCTCACTCACTCGGGCTTTGTTTGTCTTGGCCTCGAGCCGGAGATCGTTTCGGTCTGAGACCCGTCTCGATCTCGGTCTGGATCTCTGGCTCTTGGCTTCAGTCTCCAGCGGGTCTTGAGTGCGAACGGACGTGAGCAGAGCAGAGATCGGGGAACGCAGATCGCAGTTCGCAGTTCGCAGTGTGGTCCAGTGGGCAGAGATTCGACATAGCCTAGGCAAACAGTGCGACGACATTTCCGAGTGGGATCGATCGTGGGATCTCTTTAGTGTGTGTGCGACGCCTCTGCAAATATTGGCCAACGGTTAATGGCCATGAAGAAGCTCTATGCCAAGACCTCGTTCACCAGCAAGAAGCCGACCAATGTGTCGAACTCCTCGCCGATTTTGGCCTATCAATATCCGCAGCAGCAGCACCAGCCGCAGCTGCTTCCGAGCGGCAACGGGATGTGCGAGTTCCAGGTGGCTCCTGCTCCTCCCGGAGAGCTCCTAATCCGTCGCAGCCAGAGTATGCATCACAAGATGTCACCTCCCGTTGGCGGCGGCAAGTCGGAGTATTACAGCATAGAGGAGTTGCAGGAGCTGGATCTGCTGGATTACCGGCACCCCATGTACCATCACTACCAGCAGCAGCGGTACCACGAGCACGAGAAGCTGGTGCTGCAATTGCCCAAGGCTGGACCCATCTACGAGGCGCCGCAGCAGAGATCTCTTCAGCTGCAGCAGCAGCAGGACCAGACGTTGTATGTACCCAGGGACACAGCTGCAGGCACAGCCAGTTCATCGATAGCCAGTTCATCATCCACCTTGACCTCATCATCCCCTAGCTCCCCATCGTCTCTGATCTTCTCCACTCTTCGGAAATGCGTTTCCCCCTCTAATCCACCGAATTCCCCCGCTGTTCCCAGCCAGTCCTCGCGTTCGCAACCCTCCAAACTGGGCTGCTCCATGTCGTTTTCAATTAGAACCACAGCAGCAGCGACAGCCACTCTGCAGCAGCAGCAACACCAGCACCAGCAGCAGCAGCAGACACAACACAAGCCACATCTCTATAGCAACATACATCACTATCTGCTCCAGCAGCAGCAGCAGAAACAACATCACACATTACAGCGTCGCCACAATTCGGTCAAAGATAAATTCATTGGGGGCATTACAACGATTTTCGCGTATGTGTAACCCCATTTGTGCCCACCTCCCCAACCCCACGTCTGCCTGTCCTTGCAACAATCCCCATTTTCCTCACTTTACTCTTGCTTCTTCACGTAGCTGCAGGTTGGCCCTGAGCTGCGCGCCGAAATCGAAGAACTCTCTGGGCTGCTCTCCACTTAATCGTAATTATAATTTAACGCCAATTAAGCTGGAAAACGCTTTCGTGTGTACACACACGAATCTGCATCTTAAAAACTATACAAAAAAACCGAAAAAATAAAGCTTAACGCACGAATAATTCCCCCTGGGGCTTGGAAAATTTCACCTGCCACTTTGTATATGGAAAATACGCTTCAAGGGGCAGATCAGTGGCTCAATTATAGGCATCATATACCCCAGACCCATAATATAGCAGGCAGCATCCATTAATCTATTTTGTTCGGCACTTTTCGATATTCATGTGGGGTTTTCCAGGCACACAGCTAGGAAATTTGTTTTGGAATTTGAAGAACAGAACATGTTTTTACTATTTTGAATGCCCCAAATGATCTAGTTACACTACACTACATGTTTATCACGTTTAGTATGCTCGATTTACGTGCAAACTGAGCAAAGATTTCTTTGTTTAGGTTGAGTCACAGAACTTTAAATTTGTCACAATTGTTTAGGAATCAAATTTATTCCTTTATCTACCCAATAAGTAAATTTAGCTCTGAAACAAAGGATGAATTCTAAGAATATAGAGTAAATATATTTGGTTCCTTTACCACATTTATTTAAAATCATTTCCTAAAACAAGGAACTTCATCTCACAGATCTATGGTACATGCCACGGTTCAAAACAACCATTATTTAACTTGTAAAAATTAAAATTATAAAATCTGTAACCCTTTAACAATAAGTTTTTCTCGCTGTGTGAGCAAAAAACTTCACTTTCGTTGCCACGAATTCGATGCAAATCAAAGGCAGTCGTTCGGCTCGGCTTTTGCGATCTGCTGGCCGTTGTTATATAAGGCCCTGAGATCTTGCTCGCGCACAGCTGTGGCCAGAGCTCGGGCTCGGATCTGAACTCGGATTCGGGTCCGTCCAAGTGTCTTTACCGCCGATCTGCGCACTCCATTTAAGTGCAAAACTACTAGCGGCTTTTGGCCAAGCCAAGTCTGGGGTCCGACGGGGCTGGGAGAATTCTGCAGACTCGACTCGTTTGACGGCGGCGGCTCTCGTCATTATCTCTCACACAACGCGGAGCGGGTCGCCACTCGGAGTCACTCTGGAGCAGTGCAGGGAAAAACGAAGCCAGCCAGCAGGCAGTATAATAAAATAGAGAAAAACGAAGCTAGAGCCAAGTTTGAGCAAAAGGCAAGGCAAGGCAACACCACTCGTCATCGCCTTTGCATTTTTCCAATGAAGGCGTTCATTTGCTGCGGTTGCGGCTGCTGCTTCTAGCCATGTTTACACTCGGCAGCAGACTTTAATTGTCAACTGGGCAAGAAAGGAGGGAACAAAATGCTAAAGGTTGAGAGCCAGCCGCAGACTATACACGTTCATATATTAGAACTTTCATTAGAATCATTTAATCGGTCCGTGCGACTGCCGAGAGACTGCATGACAGGTGTGTGAGCACACAAAGAAATGCATTGCACTTCCTGTCCTGGAGAAGTGGGGGGATTTGAACGTGATTCTCCGGGGATTAGAGGTGGAGGGGAGACTGTGTGTGTGATAGATCAAAGCCCTTGCTCACTCGGAGTCGTGTGAAAACTCTGGTGGTTGGAGGTTTCACAGAGGAAAGCACTACCCGAGGAGGAGTTCTAATGATCTGCAAAACGATTTCTTCTCATTTGCGGCATTCCTTCTAGAGAAAAACTATCTTAATCGAGTTTATGAAGTTATTTTTACGACAGGGGGCATTTAAAGAAAATCAGTAATTCTTTAGAAGAAATTCAGTTTGCAAGTTTTATAGAGTTCAGCTTCCGTTCTTTCTAAGACAATCGTTTGGAAACCCCTCTTCTATTTTTCTTAGTTTCTATATAAGTTAATGTATTATTTTATGATAATTTCATTTATAATGATTAGAACATTTGAATATTTGAATGCAATCATATTTTATTCCTGTCTTAGACTCCTTATTATTTCTCAAGACGTTCTCTTTCTCAAGCTTTCATTCTTCTTTCATCTTCTCGCCTAAAAAATCCTTAAATACTCTATCTAATCCACTCCCTCCCTTGCTATCTTTCCAGTGAGCAGAGCATAATCGGGGCCAGAGCCTCCGTGATGGTGTACGATGACAACCAGAAGAAGTGGGTGCCCTCAGGCACTTCGTCCGGACTGAGCAAGGTGCAGATCTACCACCATCAGCAAAACAACACGTTCCGTGTGGTGGGGCGGAAGCTTCAGGATCACGAAGTGGTGATCAATTGCTCCATACTCAAGGGACTGAAGTATAACCAGGCCACGGCCACTTTTCATCAGTGGCGCGATTCCAAATATGTCTACGGGCTTAACTTTTCGAGTCAAAGCGATGCGGAGAACTTTGCCAGGGCCATGCACCATGCCTTGGATGTAAGTTACTCTCGAAATATGCGTTTACGTTCAAATTAATTCCCTTTTCTGTTTCGATAGGTGCTCAGCGGTCGGGTGGCCAACAATCCTGGTGGCCAGCCCACCAATGGTAATGGCTATGAGGAGGACATGGGCTATCGCACGATGACCAGCGAGGATGCGGCTATTCTGCGGCAAAACAACGGCATTGGCGGCCACACCACGCCCTCAGCTCAGACGCCCACCTCGCAGACCAACCAGAACAGCATCCCCCAGAGCCCGCCGACGCCCCAGGGTCACCATCGCACCAGCAGGTAAGGAGGTGTCTTACTTGTAATAATTGGGTGTTGGGTGGGACGAAACATGCTCATTTTTGATTAATGAAATCTATTAGGAGATATCTAGCCAAGGGGGGAAAAGTATTACACAAAGATAATATAACTATATATTGATTTTATTTTGTTATAAATGAGTAAAGGTAATTAATAATTACAAAATATAAAGGGACTCCTATAGAATCCTTAACAGCGAAAGAAAGCTTTTAGTTGTTTCCTCTCTGAAACATACTCTCGCCCAAGCGATGTCTTATGACTTATAGAGAACTTTTGCTTTGGGGCCTCGGGTTCG
Organism: Drosophila nikananu; assembly: GCA_008042635.1. Classification (NCBI taxonomy): domain Eukaryota; kingdom Metazoa; phylum Arthropoda; class Insecta; order Diptera; family Drosophilidae; genus Drosophila; species Drosophila nikananu. The sequence goes on along the minus strand of VNJV01015944.1, from coordinate 33,457 downwards.
CATTTTTTTACCCAACCATGTTTCAGAAGGTCAAGCTAGGAAGAATGATACAACTTCGCAGTGTTCTTAATAGATTTAGGTTACTCATTTAAATGAGGTACTCCAAGTGCACCCCAACCCCTTTCTCCGTAACCGTAAGCGTGCCTCATCGATCACATCACTCATTTATTCCATACCCATGTATCGACGAACCTTTGCTCACCCAAAAAGGAATTCCCTCAGCGCCCCGCCGGCACCGCAGCCCCAGCAGCAGCAGCAGCAGGCGCAGCAGATGGGTCAGCCGGGCTCCCACTACGGACCCACTGGCAACGGACCCACTCCGAATGGCCTGCCGCAGCAGGTGAACCCACAGATACCGCCGGCACCGCAGCAGCAACAGCAGCAGACGCCGCAGCAACAGTTTCAGCAGCAGCAGCAGCAGCAGTACCAGCAGATGGTCCAGGTCCAGGCGGGCTATGCGCCCAACCAGGTGGTGAGTGCCGAAGGCTTAACCTCGCCCCATTTCCCACACAGTCCTCATGCGGTATTTCTGTTTCATTTCATTCGCAAATTGGCTTGATCCTGAACCTGAACTTGAATCTGAATCCACTGAACCCCGAACCCCGCACCACCATTACCACCAGCAGTACCAGCAGCCCCACTACGTGCTCTCCAATTCTAATCCCAATCTCACTGTGCATCAATACCCAACACAGCAGCAGCCCCAACAGCAGCAGCAGGCGCCACAGCCGCCGCCGCTCCAGAACGGCGGCATGTACATGGTGGGCCCGCCCGGCCACCTGCCCAGCTCGGCGAGCGCCAACAGTGTGGTCTATGCCAGCCAGCAGCAGATGCTACCACAGGCGCATCCACAAGCGCCTCAGGCGCCCGCGATGCCTGGTCCGGGCTACGGTGGTCCACCAGGACCCCCGCCCCAACAGCAAGCGGAGAATCCGTACGGCCAGGTGCCCATGCCGCCGCCCATGAATCCGTCACAGCAGCCGCAGCCCGGTCAGGTGCCGCTCAATCGCATGAGCAGCCAAAGCGGCGGCGGCCCAGTTGGACCGCCGGCTCCTGCTCCGCCCCCGCCGCCGCCCAGCTTTGGGGGAGCCCCAGGTGCTCCGCCAGCGCCGCCACAGATGTTCAATGGCGCACCGCCGCCACCACAGCCGCCGGCACCGCCCGCGCCGCCAGCCATGGGCGGCGGCCCGCCACCGCCGGGTGGGCCAGGAGGCCCGGGAGCTCCCCCTCCGCCGCCCCCACCACCAGGCTTGGGAGGAGCGCCCAAGAAAGATGATCCCCAGGCTGATCTCATGGGTTCGCTTGCCTCGCAGCTGCAACAGTTTAAGCTCAAAAAGAATAAGGTAAGTTTAAATTTTTTTCAATTAGAAATATCAATGCAATGTTCACTGCTAAAATGTTAATATAAAAAAACTTAAAAAAAACAAACAAAGAAAGAAAGAGGAAAATCCAACACAAAGATATTTGTTTACTTTCCATTTTTATTTATTTATTTTATTTTTATAGACTAGCAAAGGTTTGTTTGATTTTATTTTCTTTGTATTTGGTTTTAAATATTTTTGTTTAGTAAATACCATAAAATTCAGTAATGTTTGTTTATTAAAAACGTTTGATTCCAAAAGGGAATATACATATATGGAGAGGAAAAGTCTACATCATATCTACTTTAAATATTAAATATCTAAATTGATCGGGTTTTACGATCCCATATTATAATACCATTTATACCATACGGATACCATTTATAAAGATCCTTACTAACCGAAATCCTTGTTAATCCTTACAGTCCACCACATCTGCTCCGGAGAACAGTGGCAGCAGCACCTCCAGCGGAGGTAGCGGCAACTATGGCACCATTGGACGCAGCTCGAATGGCATGGCCTCCATGATGGACGAAATGGCCAAGACGCTGGCCAGACGACGCGCCCAAGCCGAGAAGAAGGATGTGAGTGGGCCTTAAACATCTTAATAAGTCTTTGCCTGAACTGAATAATCTTTCGCAGCCCGAGCCAGAGCCCGAGGTGAAGCAGCGACCCTGGGAGAAGTCCAATACGCTGCCCCACAAGCTGAGTGGTGGTGCTGGCAATGGATCGGCAGCCCATGGTGGCGCGAATGGCAGCTCGGGCGGAGGAACTGGGAGCAACACAACGAATAGCGGCGGAGAATCGCCACGACCCATGAGAAAGCGTTTCGGTAGTGCCAGCGAGGAGACCATCCTGAAGGTGGGTTTGCCATTTCAACCAGAATTGTATCGACAGGATTCTAATCTCTGATCCCTGAAGCAGGTCAATGGCGATGGCCTGTCGCTGGCGCTGTCCAATGGCGAGCTGGACACACTGAAGGCTGAGATAGTGCGGGAAATGCGACTGGAGATCCAGAAGGTGAAGAATGAGATCATAGATGGTAAGGGAAATCTTCTTTAAACCTGCTTTGTCCTATTAATTATTGATTTTTCGTTTTGGCAGCTATCAAATCGGAATTCAATCGCAGATAGATCAAAGTACTTTCACGTTAAGCGCCAAACGGGTCACCGCAGCTCCGCCTCAACTCCCACCGAATGCGCTGGCAGATCAGGATGGGGAGTCAGGAGAGGAGCAGAGCAGAGGCAGCCGAGGCGTGTAATTTAAGACATTCGCAAAGTATTTCGATGATCGAGGCTCGCAACATTGCCAGAATGTTGACGTATCGGTCAGCGAGGAAGAGAATACGCACTTGCTCTAGGTTAACACAAACAAAAACACAAATGCCGAGAGGTGGAGACAAAAGTTTAGTCAAAGTAATTAATTATTTTAAACGGGAAGGAAGACCGACTTTTCCAAGTTATGTAACTTATAACTCAAACCCTGTTGTACATTATTCTTTGCATATAAGTCTTTTTTAAGCCAACTTTTTAGTGTGAGAACAAAAGATAATTGCTTGCAATCGGTATCGTATGTATCCCCCTAACCAAGGATAATGTAAAGGATAAGCTGTGCAGCGCTTATACATTTGAAGTGCACTCTCTCTTTGACAAGAGCCTAGAGGGCAATAAACGTATGGCGTTACAAGTTTTATTCTCTATATTATCCATGCCCCTACCCATTCTCTTTCGTTTGTTATGAGATTTCTCCCTTATGTTTCGTACCCAAAAACTCAATAATCAAAATGAACAACGTTTGTAATTAAACTTGGAACGTATCTCTCTCTAAACACATACAACAAAATCATATGCATATATATATATACAGTTTATTACATATATATATATATATATGGACATACTCATTAATACCTAAAACCTAAAGGGAAACTAGTATTACGACGACAAAGAATTCCACAAATTCCATCAGTCAGTCATCCAAAACAATGCGCATTTCCTCCAAAAGCATAAAACAAACGCCACAACATTTTCCTAAGCACACGATCTCATTTAAAAACGACTCAATTTAAGAACCAGCTAAAGTCTTCAGTAAAAATCAGCAGAGAAAACACAACACAAGTTCAAAGCGGAATTGAGCGTGGTGTTCAGGACTCAGACTTGAACTAGAATAATCCCAAAAACCCTGCGAATACAGCGAAGAATAATTAGAAAGCTAAATTAAACAATTGACTGCTGCGTATTATACACTTAAAACAAAATATATATACAACATATATATACTAAAAAGTAATACTAAAGTAAACTCCCAACCCAAGTAAAGGCCGGATTCTGAACATGTGCGTACCAATTCAACTTCCATTATACGATCTAAGACTTAAATAGCGAAATTATTGAATGATATATGTAAAAGCAGGCCAAGCAGAACGGAAGAGTAAGGAGCATCAGGATGGGGAGAAGGAAACGAAAACGAAGACAGAGGAGAGTTTAGTTATTAAGGCATACAAAACGAAGTGAAATGGTTTATTAAGTTAAACAAAAATTTTATTTATAATGAAAAGCGAGAGAGTTAGTAGTTGTGTATAATTCGAATGCATATATACATTTTAATTTTTTGTAATTTAACGCGATAATTTTACATATATATTATATATATATTGACTGTGCTCGATATATATGTGTGTATGAACCAGAAGATATAGATTATAATGCGGATAAACACCTAGTTATATGTATATGGCTTGGTCGTCGATGTGTGTATGTAAATGTTATGATTTTTTGTATTTTTATATATGATCTTTGCATTGCGGCAACAAAACCAACCATGGGGCAACAATTTAATATTAAAAAATTAAAAAAGAAAAAACAAGAACAACACACGTAAACTATTTTAAATGACGCGCAGCGACGAGCGCAAATTTTTATGTATTAAATTAAATATATATATTATACACTTATATACAACCAGAATATTCAATATACATACAAGCCGGCATTGACTCGAGATCAAAATACATATAAAATAATTAAAAATCAGCAACGGATTCACTTAGATCGTTAAGCGGGGCGTAAGTTATATAGCGACGGCGATCGGGCGATCGATCGAAGCGAGAAAATAGTGGAAGAAGCGCAAAAACATTATATGCATATTCAACAAACAAGAACGTACAGTGAAATAAACAAGCAACGTTTGTATGTAAAAAACCTAAGTACACGTGTTTTTAATTCCTTTATCTAAGGATACTGGGAAGTCCTTTAAAATTAAATTATCCAATTACAAAACGCGAACTTCTTCAAGGGTTTTTTGATCGTAACTTTGCTTAAACTCAACGGATTTCAGTGTGGTTTGGTTTTTTCTTCTTGGTTTTTAATGGAGAAATTTTCTGCATTCAAAACTCGATTTATAATTTCTGGCAAATTTTTTACAATTTTCATTTTATTGAAAAAATTTTGTATATTCTTGGCTCAAAAATCTCGATTTCCTTCAGTGGTTTTTTGATCGTAACTTTGCTTAAACTTAACACATTTCAGTGTGGTTTGGTTTTTTCTTTTTGGTTTTTAATGGAGAACTTTTCTGCATTCAAAACTCGATTTATAATTTTTGGCCAATTTTCAAAAATCAATGGCTCAAAAATCTCGATTTCCTTAAGTGGTTTTTTGATCATAACTTGACTTAAACTCGACCGATTTCAGTCTAGTTTGGTTTTTTCTTCTTGGTTTTTAAAGGAGAACGTTTCTGCATTTAAAACTCAATTTATAATTTTTGGTCAATTTTTTACAATTTTTACAATTTTTTCTTCTTGGTTTTTAAAGGAGAACGTTTCTGCATTTAAAACTCAATTTATAATGTAACCCCTTTCATTTTATTGAAAAAAATGAGTTCATTTTTGGATCAAAAATCGCGAATTCCTTAAGTGGTTTTTTGATCGTAACTTTGCTTAAACTCAACGGATTTCAGTGTGGTTTGGGTTTTTCTTCTTGGTTTTTAATGAAGAGAACATTTCTGCATTTAAAACTCGATTTTTAATTTTTGGCCAATTTTTTACAATTTTCATTTTATTGAAAAAAATTTGTATATTCTTGGCTCAAAAATCTCGATTTCCTTAAGTGGTTTTTTGATCGTAACTTTGCTTAAACTCAACATATTTCAGTGTGGTTTGGTTTTTTCTTTTTGGTTTTTAATGGAGAACATTTCTGCATTTAAAACTCAATTTATAATTTTTGGCCAATTTTTTACAATTTTGACGATGTAGCCCCTTTCATTTTATTGAAAAAAATGAGTTAATTTTGTGATCGTAACTTTGCTTAAACTCAACGGATTTCAGTGTGGTTTGGTTTTTTCTTCTTGGTTTTTAATGGGGAACTTTTCTGCATTCAAAACTCGATTTATAATTTTTGTCCAATTTTTTACAATTTTTATTTTATTGAAAAAAATTGGTATATTTTTGGCTCAAAAATCTCGATTTCCTTAAGTGGTTTTTTGATCATAACTTGACTTAAACTCGACCGATTTCAGTCTAGTTTGGTTTTTTCTTCTTGGTTTTTAAAGGAGAACGTTTCTGCATTTAAAACTCAATTTATAATTTTTGGCCAATTTTTGACAATTTTGACGATGTAGCCCCTTTCATCTTATTGAAAAAAATGAGTTCATTTTTGGGTCAAAAATCGCGAATTCCTTAAGTGGTTTTTTGATCGTAACTTTGCTTAAACTCAACGGATTTCAGTGTGGTTTGGTTTTTTCTTCTTGGTTTTTAATGGAGAACATTTCTGCATTTAAAACTCAATTTATAATTTTTGGCAAATTTTTTACAATTTTCATTTTATTGAAAAAAATGAGTTCATTTTTGGATCAAAAATCGCGAATAACTTAAGTGGTTTTTTGATCGTAACTTTGCTTAAACTCAACGGATTTCAGTGTGGTTTGGTTTTTAATGGAGAACTTTTCTGCATTCAAAACTAGATTTATAATTTTTTGCCAATTTTTTACAATTTTGACGATGTAACCCCTTTCGTTTTATTAAATTTTACCGGTACAGATTCATCCATTACCGTGCATGGTGTGGTAATAGGGNGGAGAACATTTCTGCATTTAAAACTCAATTTATAATTTTTGGCAAATTTTTTACAATTTTGACGATGTAGCCCCTTTCATCTTATTCAAAAAAATGAGTTCATTTTTGGGCCAAAAATCGCGAATTCCTTAAGTGGTTTTTTGATCGTAACTTTGCTTAAACTCAACATATTTCAGTGTGGTTTGGTTTTTTCTTTTTGGTTTTTAATGGAGAACATTTCTGCATTTAAAACTCAATTTATAATTTTTGGCCAATTTTTTACAATTTTGACGATGTAACCCCTTTCATTTTATTGAAAAAAATGAGTTCAATTTTGGATCAAAAATCGCGAATAACTTAAGTGGTTTTTTGATCGTAACTTTGCTTAAACTCAACGGATTTCAGTGTGGTTTGGGTTTTTCTTCTTGGTTTTTAATGGAGAACATTTCTGCATTTAAAACTCGATTTATAATTTTTGGCCAATTTTTTACAATTTTGACGATGTAACCCCTTTCATTTTATTGAAAAAAATCGTAACTTGATCGTAACTTTGCTTAAACTCAACGGATTTCAGTGTGGTTTGGTTTTTTCTTTTTGGTTTTTAATGGAGAACATTTCTGCATTTAAAACTCGATTTATAATTTTTGGCCAATTTTTTACAATTTTCATTTTATTGAAAAAAATTTGTATATTCTTGGCTCAAAAATCTCGATTTCCTTAAGTGGTTTTTTGATCGTAACTTTGCTTAAACTCAACATATTTCAGTGTGGTTTGGTTTTTTCTTTTTGGTTTTTAATGGAAAACTTTTCTGCATTCAAAACTAGATTTATAATTTTTGGCCAATTTTTTACAATTTTGACGATGTAACCCCTTTCGTTTTATTAAATTTTACCGGTACAGATTCATCCATTACCGTGCATGGTGTGGTAATAGGGGTGACCTAGATGCATGGTGTTAAAAAATTGTCTGGGGTTGTCACAATCAAGGCTGCCAACTCGCTTTTTTCCGGCCAGGCAGTGCATGGCTGGACATCGCAAAGTCTGGCAGCCTGGCACTTCCCACTCGACATCAACAAAAAAACCTGTTGAAAACTTAATGTTAAGAAATCTCTTTAAATCTCGTCTTTTGCGCAAAATGTCCTGCTTCTCGCAAGTAGTAAACCCCATAACCGGCGAGAATACGTGGCAGGAACGAGAGGATGACTACGACTACCACCAGGAGGTGGCCAACGCTGGATTCGGCGACATGCTGCACGACTGGGAGCGCAATCAAAAGTACTTTGCGGCGCTGAGGAAGACCATCGGAGAAATGCGGTCCGCCGGCAGGGAAGTGCACGTCCTGGACATTGGCACTGGCACGGGGATTCTCTCAATGATGGCCCTGGAGGCGGGAGCGGACTCAGTGACTGCCTGCGAGGCTTTCCTGCCGATGGCCAATTGTGCTGAGAAGATTCTGGCGGCGAACGGCGCCGGCGATAAGGTGCGGCTAATTCGGAAGCGTTCGACGGAGATCCTAATAGGAGAAGACATGCCGCAAAAGGCCAATCTGCTGGTGGCTGAGCTTCTGGACACGGAGCTGATCGGCGAGGGAGCCATCGGCATCTATAACCATGCCCACGACGAGCTGCTCACCGAAGACGCCCTCTGCATTCCCGCCCGCGCCCGCTGCTACGCCCAGGTGGCGCAATCGCCGCTGGCGGCACAATGGAATAGCTTGAAGACGCTGCCCAACTTGGACGGGGAACCGCTGCTGCGTCCGCCGGAGCAGCTGAAGGCCTGCCAGGGAGAGGCGGCGCTTCACGATGTGCAGTTGTCGCAGCTGCCGCCGTCCAGCTTCCGTCCGCTCACCGATCCCGTGGAGATCTTTCAGTTTGACTTTCAGAGAAAAGCGCCGCGCGAGAAGCAGCGGGAGCAGCTGCTGAGGCTGCAATCCAAGCAGCCGGGAGCCGCCGAGGTGGTCTTCTACTGGTGGGACATTCACCTGGATAACGTCGGCGAAATCCTGCTCAGCTGCGCTCCCTACTGGGCGCATCCGGATATCAAGGAGCTGGCCTCCAAGGGAGACGATCGGCCGCTGGCCAACGTGGTGCCTTGGCGGGATCACTGGATGCAAGCCATCTACTACATACCCAAACCGCTGCAGCTGCTCGAGGCGGGTCAGGACTTTCACCTGAGTTGCCACCATGACGAGTACTCGCTGTGGTTTGATGCGCGCGAGGAGAAGCCTGCCAAGGCGGTGCGGCGGCACACGTGCTCCTGTGACCTGCACATGACCTACTCTCGCAGCCGGATCGGACAAATGAATCAGTCGCCGCGCAACAAGCGCTATCTGCGCTACTTGGAGGAGAGCCTACAGGCGGGCCAGTCCCGCGTGCTGGTGCTCGGCAACGGCTGCCTGCTGGGTCTGGCGAGCTCTGCCCTGGGAGCGGCCTCTGTGCAGCTCCACGAACCGCATCGCTTCTCGCGCCGCCTGCTGGAGTCCATTGTGCAGCACAACGAGCTGAAGAACGTGCAGTTTGTGGATAAGCTGGAGGAAATGGAGGCGTCTCAGTTAGCCAGCCTGACGCACATCTTCGCGGAGCCGTACTTCCTAAATGCCATCCTGCCGTGGGACAACTTCTACTTTGGCTCTCTGCTACTGAAAATTAAGGATAAGCTGTCGGCCGAGGTAAGGATCTCGCCCTGCTCGGCCAGGATCTATGCTTTACCCGTGGAGTTCCTAGATCTGCACAAGATTCGAGCGCCCATAGGCAGCTGCGAGGGCTTCGATCTGCGTTTGTTCGACGAAATGGTGGAGGTAAGTCCGGCTTAAGGTGTGATCTCTTAGCGGGCTTTATCTGTAATTATTTATTTAAGAGATCCGCTGAGCAGGCAGTGTCTCTGGTGGAGGCCCAGCCCCTGTGGGAGTATCCCTGTCGTGCCCTGGCCCCGCCCCAGCAAGTACTCAGCGTGGACTTTACAAATTTCAGTGAGGAGCTCCACCTGAAAGGCAGCATCGAGTTTAAACAGTGAGTCCTTAAATTGCTTTTAAAATACAAAACCCCCTTGTAACACTTCTTCTTTTGTAGTCCTGGTAGCTGCAATGGCGTGGCCTTGTGGGTGGACTGGCAGTTAACAGACGACAGCAGTCCCAGATCCATTGTGAGCACTGGCCCCACTGAGCCCGTCACGCCCGGGGAGTTTGTCCAGTGGGACATGTTCGTGCGCCAAGGTGTACACTTTCCCAGAACCGCACAGGAGGCTATAAGCAGCCTGGACTGGAGCACGGACTTCAGACCCCTTCTGGGCGAGCTAAACTTTAGTTTTAAACCCAAAAAGCCATAGGAATCTTGTTTACTCACAAAAATTTTGCAGAATGAAAGTCAGGTAATACATCAAATACAATTGATTAAATATAGTCTTGTCTATTCTAATCCTTGGGAATCTCGTTCTCCATGCGGGTCAGCGTGATGTTCCTGTCCGTCTGCGAGGGATTTGTCACCTTGGCACCGAACTCGCCGCCCTTCAGGCGCATTCGCAGATCCAGGGCCCGAATGTCCGTCATCAGCGAGTGCTGCTTGTTCTCCAGATCCGTGTCGATGCGCTTTCCGTGCTCCTCCAGCAAATTGAAGTTGCTCTTGCTCTCATCGATCTTGGCCAGCAGCCGGCGACGGATTTCACGCAGCTTCTCCACTTCCAGGCAGAGCATGTCGTGGGCCTGGTCCAAGCACAACTCGTTACCGGAGCGCTGGGCACGGTTCTCGAGGCGCGTCTCGGCCAACTTGAGGGCATCTGTCTTGTCGCGCAGCGCTTGCTCCGAGATACGAATCTCGCAAACCGCCTTTTCCATCTCCTCCTTCATCTTGAGCTGCTGCCACTCGAGTTCGTTTCTGGCCCGCTGCGTCTCGAAGATGCGCTTGCGAATTGTGTGCTCCGCCCGGTCCTGCTGCGCCTGGAGCATGTTGCGGGCCTTCTCGCGGCAGACGAACAAGGCCTCCCGGATAGCGTACGTGTCGGCCAGCTCGTTCTCTGCCAGAAGCTTCATGTTCTTGACGTTCTCCAGCCAGGCTTCGTAGGAGCAGGAACTAGACAGTGACTGCATTAAGGAATGGACCTCGGAATGAACATGGATATAACTTACTTCTTTGGGTTCCTGGTGGCATCCGGCTTGTAGGAGATATTCGCAGAGTTGCGATCGAGGGCCAACTGCGACTTGTCCATCTGCACCGCCTCCACCTTGTTCTCGATCTCCAGGCCGATCTTGAAGCGCACCTCCTCCAGCCGGCAGAGCTTCTCCCATGCCTTCTGGCAGCGATCCGACAGCAGTCGCTGGTTGTTCTCCAGCACGGCCAGCTCGTTCTTGATTTCCGTGTCGGCCTCGTCGTAGGTGATCTCGGACCCAAGGCGCCCGTCGCGCATGGTGAGGCACTCGCCAATCACCGAAATGGGACCCGCCAGCGCCTCCAGCTCCCGTTCCGTGGCGTTTTTCTCCTCCTGCAGCATGTCAATCTCACGCACGATGCGCTCGAAGGACTTTTCAAGGATATCCCGCCAGCGATTCAACTCGGAAATGCTAAGTTCCAAGAAATAATCTCAGGATAGCCATACCTAATGTTTGCTATTCCAACTCACCGATCGGTCAGGGACTCATTGGTCTCATAGTTGGCCCAATCGCCCTCGATCCTCGTCTCATTCCTCAGCGAACGGGATGAGTGGCGGATGGCGAAGGCATCCGACCGCCGGGCATCGGCAATATTGCGCATCTGGTTAACCCGGGCATACCAGTCCGTCAGCGAGATGTGCTGCATGGGCTTCTCCATCGTGACCACCGAATGGAACGCCATGGTGGGTCGCAAAGAATGTGAAAAGTTACGAAAGAATTACTAATTGGTTTTATTTTCTCTAATTTCAGAAACTGTGTGTGTTCTCAACTAGAGAACTTTCAGACTGAGCTGAAGGGAGCGCTGAAACATCGATTCCCAGAGATTGTTTGGTCAAGGAGCACTAGATCTCCAAGGAGTCCGCCTGGGGTCATTGTCATGGACGACACGATGTTTTATTTTCACAGGCAAGGAAATTGTCATGGTAATAGAAAATTGAAAGAAATTGATGGGTTGTTTTAGGAAAAATTATTTGATTTCTTAATGTAAATTTATTGTTTTTTCAACAAACGTTTTCCCAAAATCTGAATGCTATCTTAAAGAATTTATCATTGAAACTATTTAAACAATTACAAAATGGAATTCTTTATTTCGTATAATAATATCATTAAGTGTCTACCTAAACGATACTTAAAGATACGCACAGAACCTAACCATTTTAAAATCAAAATAACCGCCCTGTGTTCCGCTTTCGTTGCCATCTTGACGGACATCGAACCGTTGCAGCTGGTTTGTTATCGTTATCGGGCATTAGCCCCGAAAATTAATGCAGCCCTGCAATGTAACTGAATTTTGAAAATGATGATAAAGAAGTTTGTGAATATGGATTAATACGTTGTCAGGCGAATTCTAAGTTAAATATAAGTTAATCTGGGCTCCTTAAAAAGAAGAAAACCTATATATGCACATGTGATAAGTCAAACTTTCGAAAAAATGCGTCAGCCGCTTAAAGGCTTGTTACCTCTTTGTGATATCCAAATTTTGCATGAATGACTCATGGCTTTGGCACTCGCTTTAGCTCGGAATCAGTGATCCCCACTGGGTTTATATATAGTATACTTTTTTTTTATTTGCTTGAAATACGCATTATCTGCTGATCCATGCTCACATGACTGAAACTGGCATTGCAGTGATAAGGAGAGTAATTGCATAGATAAGGATTCAGATGCTGCTGCTGGAAGAAAACAAATGCAACGTCACAGATGCTGCATAAATTGATAATGGGATCTGGGCTCTGAATGAACTGGGAAATGGCAACTCAATACGGGAAACCTATTATGTAAGAAGGTTTTTACTGCACCTAGCCACCCAGTACATATTATTTATGCCCGCTGTATTAAGGCGAGATTAGATTGCTGACTAAATCCCGCAGGGCCAGGTTAGGTAAGATCTTGGGCAGGCTACCGCATGTCGCCTGCTGCCTGCCGCCAATGCTGAAAAAAGAATTTAATTTGTCTAATCTAATATTATTTTTATGACGTGCCACCCAGGGCCATATAATTTCGGGGGCTTATCACTTGCAGCAAGGGGTTCTCGGGGAACTGGGGAACGGCCGGAGGCGTCGGCTTATCAATCAAAACTCAAAGTCAGCGCGCAGTTCGATGATTGGTCTATGCGATAGGGAAAACTAACTGGAAATCGGAATTCGGAATTCGGATTCCAGATTTCGGATACTGACTGGGTTGTACTCGGAAGGGAAGTCGTTGGGGGACCAAAGTTCGAGGTTCCCCCCATGATAAAGAGCCACCACAACCGGATAAACGCCAGACTGATAAAAGCATAATCCGCACTTCAAGTGCTTGGCACTCTTTTTTTTATAAGTACTCGCAGTTCGTGAACCTTCTAATGAATTCAAGCCAGCGCATGACTTTCGGTTTTGCCAGCGATTAGCTAATTACGACTATCTGCCTCTCTCCAGGTTTATCTAACGGTCTAGCGCTGCTCCGATTTCATAATTTCTGGAAACAATTTCGAAAGGTGCTACAATTCCGGGTTCCGTGTTCTCCTAAAGACCTGCTGATGGGCCCCGAGACTTATTTCTGTGGCAGGCAATTCCCCAACTCGGTCTGTGAATGAGCCCCATTCACATTTCTCAGTTTATCTCTTGTGTAGAGTGGAAAAAGCCAAAGGCCCAAAGGCCCACACACACGCAGAGCGTCCGCAGCACGAGGGCAAACACTCACACACGAGTTATCCACCTCTGGGTTGTACGGGAACTCACAGTGTCTGATATGTAGCATATGTAAATACACTATCAACAAAAACCTGCGCCCAGCAGTTGAAAATATTCGGATTATTTTTATTAAAATTATATTTGTGATTCCGTTAAATTTTAACCGGAGAAACCGAATGCAGTACAATCTTAGAGGGCGAACTTAAAAAACTCTCTTGAACTTATAAGCTGTTGTTGCAGGGTTGCTTGTACTTAGCAGGCAAAGCTTGTAATAGGTGACATAAAAGTTGTATATGCATCTCAAAAAAGAAGGTCTTTCCGAAATAAGAACTGAAACTTTAAAAATTTTTTCCATTCGGTTATCAAAAATGTTTAAAAAATCGTAGTTTAAAATAACTTTCCAAGTGTTAAGTTTCAATTCCATTACAATTGAAATGAACTCTTATGAAATTGAAGTACAAAACCAGTTATTTCCATTCATATTCTCAGTGCATTGTTGTGTGTAGTAAGTGTGGTTTCTTTTCCCTGGAAAAAGTCCCAAAAAAGAAAAAAGACCGGAGAGAACCGAAGAAGCCGGCGCAGAAGCACTCCCAGGTCCCGAAACCGAAACCGAAACAGAAACAACGAAGCATAAACGTAGAGTCAACACAACAACGAGAGCTGGGAGAGCTGAGAGCACAGTGCCAGCACTAGTTGGTAGCGCGCATTGCGTATACGACAGATTGGTGCGTTCCACGGAGCCATTTTGAGAGCACTCTTGCCGGCGCAGCTCGCGCTCTCTGGGATCTGGGGCCGATCAGATCTCGGGGATTAGTTCGGATTAGATCAAGAACGAATCCCATTCAGAACGCGCCTTCTGTCCAGCCAGCCAGCAGGGAACACGCACACACCGTCCGGCAGGGCGCACACAGATACACGACGCTCACGACAGCAGGCAGGCTGTTGCTGCCGCTGTGTGTGTGTTGCCGCTGCTGCTGCTGCTGCTGCTTTCTGCTGCGCGGTTTATACTGCCAACACATTCTGATTTCCCTTAGTTATCTTTAGTCCGTCGCGTCGCTCGCATCGAGTTCATGAGGCGATCTTCAGGCCCACGCAGCGGAAGCCGCCACTGAGTGTTGTTTCGACAGAAAATCCAGAAAACAGGCGGAGAAAAAGTAAAGCAAATAATACCCTACAAAGCCTTAACACTTGAAAACCCGAATCCGTATCGAAACAGCACAGTTTTGTATGCTCCACGAAAGTATATGTACATATATGTGGTTCGTACATATGCTGCTCCTCCGTTCCGTTTCGCCCTGCTCGCGGTTCCCAGTGCCCAGCTCGGCGCTCAGTGCTGTTCCGTTCGGTTCGCTTCGAATATATAAACATATGTATAATCAGATACTGATACATATAGCCTAGAAGTATTTTTAAGCGTGTTGTTTCCTACGCGTCGCCGCGTTGACTTTTAACTTTCGCTTTTACTGTGTCGGCGGCGTACGCGCGTTGTTCGATTTGCTTTCGCTTTCTCGAAAAGCACACGAAAATACAAATAAATAAAAATAAAATCAAATTCTTTGCAGCGCGCCAAAAATAAGAGCAGAACTTTGCCTCTAAAATAACCCACACATTCGCCACTCGGACACATCGTTTGCTGCAACACAAGACACGCCGCATCGATACTTCTCTCGGAGGTAAGCCAGGCAACACCCTTTCTCTCTCTCGCTGCTCCTCCTTCCCCTTAACTGGGCTCAAAACGGGTTTTGGCCAAAAACACACCGCCAGCGACATGCGGCAAAAGTGCGCGCGCGTTCCAGGTTCTCCTTCACTTGGCCAAGAAGGGTTAGAGCCCCGCCAGCGATACCAGGAAAAAGTCAGGAAAAAGGCGGCTTTTGCAACGCCATTTCGCCGTTTTCAGCCCTCTTTGTTGCTGCTTTGTTTTCCTCCACTGGGTCTTCTTCCCTGAACTTGAACAAAGAACAAAGCAGCTTACGTTTAGATCGATACTAACTAAGCCTCCAGGGGGAAATGAACCAATATCTTGGATATCGTTCAACTATAGTTCTTTGAAGAGAATCTACTTTAAACAAGCTATTTCAAAGCCTAACTTGGTCCTTGAGTAGATCTACTACTTCTCTTCGTGTTGTTTAATAATCTAAATACTCCAAGCTTTCGTTTTGAAGTTGAATTCAGCTACTAATGAGTTTATTTCATGTCAAAAACCTATATTTAAAAGTTGATAATTCAATTTTCTTAGTGGATTAACCAGTTAGTCGAACCCCCTGGGAGTACGTATATTTGCACCTGCTGCCCGACTATGCAAATGCAGATCGATTTTAGTTTAGCTTTGCCTTCATTATCTGCACATTAATTATGCCTTTATCCTCACCGATTCGACACGCCTTTGGCGAGTGAGTCAGCGATCGAATTTTTGGCCAAAACCCAAGGCTTCTCTCTGCCGCTGCTCTTCTGGGGCCTTTGCGCGTGGCTTTTGTTGCGTTTTATCTTACAACCGGTTGCTGTTTGCCGGCAAAAAGCAAACAAAACAAATCGAGAGCCGAGAATAAGTGTTAATGGCAGATCCCACAGCTGTCGACGAAATCAAGAAATCAAATCAGAGAAACCGAAAAGTCCAAGTCGAGCCCGCTCAGCCACATCCACAGCCACAGCCACATCCATATTCATATCAATGGGCCGTGACGCGGGTTGGAAGCATTAGAACTGCAAGATGCCAATGACCTAATTTCCCCCCTCTCGCTCTCCCCAGTACTCCACCCCGCCACCGAGCTAATTGCTGGCTCTATAATTAATCATCAATCCGACTCCGAATTCGATTCTGAGTCTGATTTTTATTCTGAGTCAGAAGCAACTATTTTTCGATACTTTTCGGTTAATTAGGAGTTGAGTGCACTGGGAAAAAACTAGAGAAGATCTCCTAAAAGTGAATGTCTTAATATTTCATTAGGAAATATATTTATTTAAGGCTAAACGTACAAAAGCTATAGATCAAGGAATAGATCAAGGCTGTGGTGTAAGCTTAGCAACATTTAAAAGTGTGGCCTAACATGTTGCTACTTCTAGGATCTTGTTTGCAACATGTTGCTAGCTTTCTTACTTGTTTTACCGAATAAGTTTACTAAAGTGATCTCAACTATATATTCATGATACCTTCACAAAAATCAATTGATACTTTCCAGCAAAGTTTTCAGTTTCTTAGCCATATTTTTTGGTCTCTGTAAAACATAAATTAGAAATCTTAAAACATGTTTTCTGCATTTACAATGGCCACCTCCCTTCCCAGCCCCAGACTCATTGCCAAATAAGAGGCGGTGGAGTTTTCCCATTAAACATTCTCGTTGAGGCCGCCTGGGTTTTTCTCATTCTTCGGCTTGGGCATGGTCGAATGCGCTTGCGTGAGGACTTGGTTAGGCGTTCGTTTTTAGGTATTTGCTATTGGAAAACCCAAACAGCGCCGAGAGTCTGTGGAAATTTTTCCACAACAAACAACACAACGCGAACGGACGGTGATCGATAATCGCTGTGTAAATATTTGCGGCAGATTAAGCCAATTTTAGAGTGCAGCTCAGTGCAGTTTGTTTGTTTCCTTGATTTGCTTATCAGATCAGTCAGGAAAGCAGCCCCTTTTGGCGTCAATGTCGGGGTCGAGTTGAGAACGATTTGCCGTACAGTGTACTTGGAAACTGGAATCCGGGGGCTGGGGACTGTCATGAGGCAATGACATTTGTCGATCTGGAGGAGGAGAAGGGTGGAGCCTCCTCCTGACACACAGCCACGTGCAGATAAACCAATAAAGGAACGACAAACACACGGAATCACGACTCTCGATTTCAATTTGCTCGGCTCGATCCGAGAATAATAACTACGCGACTTGCACTTATTTTCCATGATTTGAACATGTTAATTGATTACGAATCCCATGCTCTACTTCCGCCCAAAGAGAGCAGAGGAGCACGGACCCCGGCGACCATTGATCGCTCCACTAATTGTCGCGGCGGCGGGGCCTTTGTTCGTGCCGATAGTGGTGGTCAACACACCAGAGGATGGATCTAGGCAGCGGCACCCCGCATAAGACGACAGCTAACTGTGTCAACGCCCCAGAAAGATACCACTTCCCGCCAAACAATGCTCCTTGGCTTACTCCCCGAGTGAAGCTGCTCTCCGCCGCCGGGTGAAAGGCCGAGCGATGAACTTGACGTGACAGCTGCTGCGGCTTCTGCTGGCCCCGAAGTGTTTGCCATCTCATTCCGGAATGGGGCCAACTTGAAGAGGTGACACGAGTGCCCGGCGGGGCCTCGGAGTGGGTATCTTTTTTGGGGATTTCGATATTCTGCTCCAGAGACGTTTGGGGAACAAGGAAGTAGAAGCAACATGTTCCTAGCTGCATTTTCCAGTGCTTTCTGTTGAATATTTTTGAAAGGTTTTTGGAGTTCAGATTCTTGACTTTTCACTGATCAGATCAGTTCCATGAAGCAACGTTCATAGCAACAATTCTTTACCAACTTACCACTTAAAGTAAACACCTTTTTTAAAAAATGTCTACTTTGAATGGAGCTCTTTGCAATCCCTCCGCCTGATCTAGAGTAGGGCATTGGCGAGTCAGTGTTTCCTCTCCACTTCAACTTCGCTGCCACACACCGGAGGCATCGCAGCCTTCTTCGGCTCGCTCCATTTTCGGCTACCGGCTTAGCTAATTAATATTTTGAGCGTAGAGTCGCTTAACGATTGCTTCACTTGTACCTACAAATTGCGGCGCTGAGATACGAGGCGGCTTGGAACCTGTCCACCGGCGGGACCAGACTATCTAAATGGGTCCGCACGCACGATGTGCCGGAGTGGTGAGACCAGGAGGAGGAGGAGGAGGAGGCGGGGCAGGACGCCTACAGTTGCATGTTATAAATAACAGAGCCATGTACTACATGTGACATGTGTGTGCAGTACGCACACACTCGCCGCAGGGAGAGCGACGCGGCCGAAGATAAAGATACAAACACACTCTTGCAGATACAGATACAAATACAGATACAGGAAAACCGGCGGCAAGGAAAACATCTTAAGAACTCGCCGGCCGCGGCTGCGTCTGCGTCTGCGTTTTCGTCTGGAGGGTATCCGTGGCCCCCCCTGATCCCGCCCCTGCTTCTGACCATATGTGTTTACCTATAACATTTATTAATTCAATCGACGGGCATCAATTTAAGCGCTGTCAACAGTCACAATTGGCGCTGACAACTGTTTGCCGCGACCTCCGCCCCCCCTGGAAACCAGAGAGAAAAAATCGAGTGATGGATGGGGGCTGTTTGCTCGCCGCGGGATTAGCTTACAGCGTGTGGAGGGAGACTGGACTAGGAGCGGGGACTTGGAGGCCACAGGAGCCGGCTTGTCACATTATCCAACGTTTTGTGGGGCCAAACCTAAGGGAGAACAAACAGAGAGGCGAACAGGAGGACAGGGTTTCCTCAAGCTCCCTGACGGGATACTCTTACAAGAAGATGTGTGAAACGTTCCTAGTTGGTTATATTTTAAGTATATCTAGAAAATATAAAAAAATATTTATAGATGTTCCTCTCAGAGAACTTTTCGCTTGAAAAACTCCTTTCTGCGTAGTTCTACATATATTCTTGTAGTACAAACCCCCTGGGATAGTGCCCATACCCAAGTTGTAGTCACA
The DNA here is from genome assembly GCA_008042635.1 of Drosophila nikananu. Taxonomy (NCBI): domain Eukaryota; kingdom Metazoa; phylum Arthropoda; class Insecta; order Diptera; family Drosophilidae; genus Drosophila; species Drosophila nikananu. Next base: position 14,572 of record VNJV01015944.1, on the reverse strand, counting down.
GCAATCAAGACTCAAACTGGGTGCGTCCTTTCGGCCAATTTGTAGAGCCAAGATGTCTTCGCTTTCGATACATATTGTGGCCACAATATGGGATCGGGGCAACAAGTAAATGCTAATGTCTATTTATACTTTGGCTGTTGGCGCTGTGGCAAGTCAGTTACGCGGAGGCACTTCGAGGGCTTCCTTCGATGGGCTCTCGGCTCGCGGTTCTTGATTCTCCCTTTCTGGGCTCTGAGTTCTGGGTTCTGCGTTCTGGGCTCTGGACTGCGTGGTCATTTGTGCATGAAAATGAAAACAAAATCTGAAATGCGAACGCGGATCGAGTGGTAAGGGGCCGAGTGGTTCAGGGTGTGCCAGAGGCAGGTATTATGTTATTGGCTCGAGGATGGGATGGTGTCGCAACACTTTCGATGGCACAATAAACAAATACCCGGCCGTAGCCTTAGCCCCGGCCAGACCCTTGTGTTATCGCCACGCTCGGTCTTTATGGGTTCCCATAAATTCGCATGGTCAATGATATAGCCGAAATTCGGTCGTAAAGGAAATGAAATTATCAAAACTGGGTCCCGGTTCAGTCGGTCACGTGGTGGGGGAACTGTTTAGGGCCGAGTCCGTTGCCGGGCAGAGGGATCCCCCGTATCAGGTGTGTTTTACTATATCCCTGTTAAGCCGTTGCCGGGGCCACGATAAGCCCTGAAATCTGGCGGAATAATCAATTAATTTATGGAGTGCATGCCATTGCCGGGACAGTAGTCCGTCGATTAGCGGGCAGTTAGCGTTAGGTTTATCTCTCACTAAAAATGATGCAATCTCGGCCAGAGCAAATCCCTGCAATTCTCCGGCTCCCGATAAGCTTTCTCACTGAGCCTGTTTGTCGAGATCTTTGGGGGATATATCACTGGGGGTGCCTGGTTACAGACGATCGCCTCAGATCTCATCTTATCCGACCTAGCCGTTGGCGGGTCCATGTAAGCATTCGCTTTATAGCCCCGCGGCGGATCAGATTAGATAAAGGCAACGAAAAAATAGCGATTGCCAAGGCCAAGAGTTTGTTGGCCGCCGCAAGATGTGGACAAACAAGAAAAGCAATCAAAAGAATAGGCAAAAATCCACAGCACAATGTGTACTCGTGGAGCAGGCACCTCGTGTGCCTGGCATACGGAATCCACAGAGACTCCTCCTGCGCCTCGATCTCCTCCCCGCTCCGTGGTTCTTTTCTTTTTGGGAAGACATAATTGCGAATTCTTCTTTGGCCAAGACAATCGATCTGCTGACGCACTCCTGGCCCTGGCATTGGCCATCGTTCTTGACGTTTGACAATCCGCTTCCACCCACTGAAAGACACCACCACCTGTCTCCCATCTGCACCCCCCCGACTGCCATCTGCCGATTGACGTCGATGTGATAAACAGCGAAAAGCCTTTCACACCACGCACCTTTTTGCAGATATCTGACAGATACACATGTACATAGTGGCGGCGCATCCAATAGAACCCGAAATATTTGAGAAAAATAATAATAAACGAAGATTAGCAGAGATAACTAGCAGAGCCAGCTCTTAGTTGAGATATTTGAAACTTTTAAAAAGGTTTAACTGAACTCAAAGGAAGACTAAACCACTTTTAGTTATTATTTAAATAAATATTTATTTATAAAAATATAATATATATTATTAAATATAAAATGTAGGTATTATAAATAGTTAACTATTATTGCATTATTCTTTTAATTTCATCAAAGATTCAAGCAAATTCCCCTAATTATCCTCACCAGAAAAGCCCCCTGCGATTATATTTTCCACCCGCACTGTAGCACCTGAGTACCCCAGTACAGGTGCAGCTCCTCCGGTTCAATTGTGCGGCTATCGGGGCACGTGACATTTATATATAGATTTATCCATGCAAAGTGGTAGAGAACACAAAAGCCAGGGGGAGCCATGGGGGCGTATGCGCGATGCGAAGGCCACTCTCGCTTTCGGGGTAAACACTTGCGTAACCTAACCCATTAGCAGATCTCTCTCTTCGGTTCCCACCCATACTTATCCGATGCAGTCTTCTTGCGATCTTTCCAGAAAATGGCCACGCAGCAGACCAAGTCCCAGGACGAGCTGGCCGCCAGTGCGCTGGTGTCCAAGCAGCCGGACAACATCAAGGAGGAGAATGAGGAGGAGAGCGAGGAGATCGACGAGGCGGCCGTGGTAGTGCCCCCGGACAGCGGCTGGGCCTGGGTGGTGATGGTGGCCTCCTTCCTCTGCTGCACGGTGATCGACGGCATTGTCTTCTGCTCGCCGCTCATCCAGGAGCAACTGATGGCCGAGTTCGGGGTGAAGAAGGGCTATGTGGCCTTTGTCTCGTCGCTGCTCAGTGGCTGCTATCTGATGGCCGGGCCCTTCGTGAGTGCCATGGCGAACCGCTTCGGCTTCCGGCCGGTGACCATGGCGGGAGCCGTGTTCGCGGCCATCTGCTTCGGGCTGTCGTACTTCGCCACCAGCGTGGAGTACCTGTTCCTGATCTACGGCGTCCTGGGCGGCATTGGCTTCTGCATGGTCTACATCCCGGCGGTGGTGATCATCGGCTTCTACTTCGAGAAGTGGCGTGCCCTGGCCACCGGCGTGGCCATGTGCGGCTCCGGCGTGGGAACCTTTGTCTTCGCCCCGCTGACCGAGGTCCTGCTCAAGATTGGCTGGCGCGAGACCCTGGCCATCCAGGGAGCCATCGTCCTGTCCTGCGCCGTCTTCGGTCTGGCCTTCCGTCCTATCCAGCCCATCACGCTGTCGGTGACCAACGAGGCGGGCGACGAGCAGGAGAAGAGCAAGCTGAACGGACACGGCAACACCGTGGCCCCCACGCCGCAGCTCCACCAGGCGGCCTTCACCAAGCCCTTGCCCGAGGGTCGCTTCGCCTACTCGATGCCCAACTCGGCCCACAACACGTACATGGGTGCCTCGCAGCGCCACCACTACCCCACTGCCCAGGAGATCTTCAAGGGCATGAATCTGGAGCGCCGGCCCTCGGGCACTGCGGCGCAGAGCAGCAAGGGCACCGAGCTGAAGCAGCTGAGGAAGTCGCAGCCCACGACGCCCAACGGGGATCCCCAGCAGCTGACCTTCAACCTGCACAAGGAGCTGACGACCGTCGGCGAGAACGAGGAGGAGGCGGAGAACGATAACCTGTTGGAGACGGAGGCCAAGCCGGTGACCATTCAGGCGCGCAGGCACACAGTGTCCGGCCGCCGGCCCCAGGACATTGGCAAGCGGTCGGCGGCCGCCGCCCACGAGGCGCACCACGGCCAGTCGTCGTCTTCGAGGCCCATGTACCGTGACGATATCTTCTTCACCGGATCGCTGACCAGGATTCCCCAGTACCAGTCCCAGACCTCGCTCGCCTATCACATGTCCGTGACCCGGCTGCCCACCAAGCAGGACATGCTGGAGGACCGCCAGAAGGGCTGCCGCATCTGCCCGGAGGCGGTGCGTCGCACCCTGTCCACCATGCTGGACACTGAGCTCCTAAAGTCGCCCGCCTTCATGTGCCTGGCCTTCAGCGGCTTCCTGACCATGATGGGTTTCTTTGTGCCTTTCTGCTTCCTGGTGGAACGCGCTGTGGACGCTGGCATGGACAAGACATCGGCCCTCTCGGTGCTCGGCGGCATTGGGCTGGTGAACACCTTCGCTAGGATCGTGTGCGGATCGATTAGCTCGTTCCCCAGCGTCAAGCCGCTCTGGCTGAACAACTTCGCCCTGACCGCCGGCGGCATCGCCACCATCTTCAGCGGCGTCGTGATCAACACGGCCTCCCAGTGGACCTTTGCCCTGTTCTTCGGCATATGCATTGCCTGCTTCTCGGCGCTGCGCTCCCTCATCGCCGTGGAGCTGATCGGCCTGGAGAAGCTGACGAACGCCTACGGATTCCTGATGCTCTTCCAGGGCCTGGCAGCCACGGTGGGCACGCCCATAGCAGGTGGGTAATCATAATCCGAAAGATCTCTCAAGCATCACTAACTGGTTTTGGCCTTGCAGGAAGCCTTTACGAGATGACCAAGAGCTACGACATGGCCTTCTACTTTGCCGGCGGCCTCATCCTGCTTTCGGCCTTCCTCTGCTATCCCCTGACATGCGTGAGCCGGTGGGAGCAGCGTCGCAACGAGAAGAACACCCCTCTGCCGGCCGCCTAGACAGCCTAGGAGAGAGAGGACATCTGCCAGACAGCCTGAACACCTTGTCAACGCAGCCACACAACTATCTCCGAGGGCATCGGGCGTCGGGCACCCTTCGGGGTGTCCTTGGCCCCGAGGAGCGGGAGCTAGCCAGCGAGAGCGCGGAAGCCTGTTCCGGAGTACTTGATACGTTAAGATTAGACGTAAGCGTAATGTTGTGCCTTCCGATGGAGAGAGTGTACATTAATGTTTCTATAAGCTTTAAGGGAGGACGAGAGAGGAGCAGCTAGGCTAGGTTAACCGAACACATTATTAATACTATTACTATGTAGCCCGTAAGCAGCTCCTGTGCACATGGCTATGGCTGGGCCACAAGTCGACTGCCAAGTTAAGAATCGTTTTGTTGAGTCATTTCACACGAGGAGATATAGGAGGAGGAGGAACGAGGAACGAGGAACGAGCGCATTTGTTTACCTTTGTAAGACACCACGTTGGACTTCGTTACATAGCTTAGATAGATTTATCAATCGATCGGTTCATTGCACTCGCCGACGTAAATAAACAATCAGCCAGGCGATGGAGGCATCTATCTGGTAGTTATACATACATACTATATATATTGTACGATACAGCAGAGAACACGGAGTACATTACACACACGGACCGCCACATACTCAGCATACGCGTTTATCAACAATACAATAATTACATTGCAAGCAGAGAACGATTTGTTTTACATTTACGATGACATCACTTCATGCAACAATAAAGACGATTTCCGATTAATACAAACTAACGATCCCTATCGGTTTATTACTTTAGCAGCCCAAAGTAAGCTTAACTAAGTAGGGGTTGGGCGGAGACTATGAACAAACATTTGAAATGTGTGTGCTTAAGATCGAGTTTTAAATAAGTAACGCCTCTCGATGATGTGTCTTTGGTCATGGCACCCTCCACTCACTACTTTTCCTGATTCAGTGAATTGATGAACTCCTCCAGCTTCTCCTGGATCATCCGCACTTTGACTGGGGAAGACGGCACTTGGGGCGTTAAGGGGCTAATTCAATTATCAAGTTAGACAAACTCACTTAGTTCTTCCGCCAGCAGCACGCGCTTGCCGGTGAGCAGGTGCGCCTTCTTCTCCTCGTCGTCGCTGAACTCGTCGAGCACCGCCTTGATCTCCTTGTCCAGCCGCCGCGCCTCCCGATTGATTACCTGCTGCCTCAAGGCATTGCCTGTTATCTTTATCACCTGCTGGATGCGCCAGAAGAGCACGACGTCGCTGCAGGAGATCTGCAATAAATAAATTAGAGCTCGAGTTGGGTTGACCTTAGCCCTTCCTTAGCCCGCTCACCTCGCACTCGGCTCCTTGCTGCGTGTACAGGTAGTAGGCCTTGCGACAATCCTTTGCCCTCTGCAACGCCTGTTGCAGAAAGTGTCTACAAAATAGGAGAAGACTATAAAAACAACTCCAGCGAGCGACAACCACTCACTTTCTGTAGACTGGGAACCACGTCTGCCTTATGTAGTCCGTGTCCACGTCCACGTTATCACGCTGCAGGTTCTTGCGCACCGTCGTCAGCTCATCGTAGCTCAGAGTGGGCAAATGTTTCTACAATCATAATTGAGAAATGTTATCACCCGAGGAACAAGCAATCACTCTCGAGAACTACTCGTCTTAACTCGCAACACGATTGTCAATTAAGATTGAAAAGAACAGACCTTATTTGAGGAATTATCTCTATTATTTAGCAAATTGTTTAATTGATTTACAAGTATTTGTCAAGCTGGGAGTGCTAACTAACGATCTTTACAAACTATAGGAAAGATATATGTATAATTACTGTATCTATACTTGAAGGGAAGAGCTGTATATAAATCGATACTTGAACGCTGCGATAAATACATATTTTGTGTGATATATCGAAATAATATCCCAAACTTTTGATATTTTTACATGAAGGAATCATTTCCGACCCTATAAATCATATATATTCTTGATCAGCATCGACAGCGGAAACAAACTAGCATGTTAGCAAGAAAAAAAAAATTTTTAATTTTTTAAAAAAATGTATAAGGGGTTACATCATTAAAATTGTGAAAAATTGAAAAAAATATTTTTAAGTTTAAAGTTTTAAATTTGGTATGCCAATTTTTAAAGCTAATCAAAATTAGCAGAGAGAATGTTTCCGATTTGAAATTAATTCATTTTTGGCTGAGTTATGACCGATTTTATATTTGCCTTATCCCATTTCAAGGGTACACTAGCTTCGGCCTCATCCAGGTTACAGAGAACCACAACGCGCAGGTTAAACTTCACCCTAAAATGAATTCAAAACTCACCGAGTCCATTTTGAGTATTTTGTCCAGTTCCCCCTTGACATACCGCCGCTTCTGCTGATCCTGGGTAAGGTACTGCCAGTGGGTGAGGCGTCGCATCTGACCGGGTCCGAACATCTGCCCCAGGGTCTCCTCCGTCTGCACGAGCTTCGCATTCACGGACGTCTCCAGGAACTTGACCGCCGAATCCCACTCGGACTTGGTGTGCACGAACCGATCCTCCAGCGTGTTCAGCTGGATGACGCGCAGCATATCGATGGCCTTGTCCTCCCAGCTGTGCCGCCGGATGGCCTCGTCCACCACCGCGCCCTTAAGCTGATCGAAGATGCCGTCGTGATCCTGGGACTTCTTGGAGCGCTCCATCAGCGAGATGAACTCCAGCTGCAGGGCCTCCCAGCCGGCCTCCACGGACTTGGCGGGCAGCGCCTGCTCGGCCCACTGCCGCAGCTTGATGTCCACCATGGTGTTGAAGGAGTCTATAAGGAGCGGAGAGACATTCCACCGATTAGTTCAGCCGAATTGCTGTGTGTGTGAGTGTTTGTGAGGGTAATGATGATGGTAAACAAAGCCACAAAACAGTCGCGATAATAGCAGCAATTTGATTCAATTAGCCTTTGATTTAGCCCGAATTCATTGACCAAATTAACGGATCTGTCATAAAATGGTAGGTAAACACGGGCCCAAACGGGTTTCGGCTCAAATCTGGTTTCGTTTCGTTACGTTACACAGGGGCGCTCGTAAATCTCCGCACTTTCCGGCAGCAGTCCCCACATGACTCGCAGGCTGCTTAGTCACTTATGGGACGCAGTTAATGGCGTCGAAATCGGAGGAGTACACAGTAAATTTACACGCATGATTCAAGCTAAGAGTTTGGGCCGCGTCGGATTCCCAGGAGGTGGCTTCCAAACCGGTTCAGGGCATGTGATTCCCTCGCTTCCATGATAAATGCTAAGTCAAACAACTGGCACACGTGAGGCAGGTGTGCTTTCCCTTCATCTTGAGCCAAAAACTACAACAACGACACACACTGGACGAAGCACAAGGCGGCGGGTGATGAACGGGGACGTGCCTCCAACGATGACGTTTAAACCTACAACTTAGCACTACAAAATATTACTTTGAGAACCTGACTGAGCGGCGGGCAGGTAGATGTTCTCGAACACGTAGTTGGACAGCTTCTCCCACAGCTTGGCGTTGAGGGCGTCGTCCCACTTCTTGGCCGAGATCTGCGACAGCGTCACCACCTCGTCCAGTATCTCGCCCTTGGCCTTGTCGAACAGCTCGTCGCGGCCGGATTCGCGCAGCCTGGAATTGGAATCCTCGCTAAGAAGAGCGCTAATTGGTGTACTTCCCTCGTTCTCACCTGGGGAAGTTGTTCTTCCACTCGGTCTCCAGATTGAACCTGGTGGCCTTAAATGCATCCGCCTGCTGCTCAATGGTTTCGCGCACCATCTTCCAAAAGCGATCGGACACGGCCAGGCTGAGATTCCGGCTGGTCACCTGATGGGGCATGATCACTCCGCGACGACTGAGCGGGCAGCTAGGTTAGATTAATTGATTCGACCTCCTCCCACCCGTTACTCACTGGAACAGCTTCGAGTTCTTGAAAAAGTCCTCCTCGTACTGCCTTATGGCGTCTATGCTGTCGTCCTTTCGACCACGTCCTGTTACCACAGCATAGTAGCCCAGAGCCTTCATGGGGAAGAGCTTGCCGGAGAGAATCTTCCTTATCCTATCCGGATCGGCCAGCTCCTCGGCCAGATCCACTTTCGTAAGCACGAAAATGGTTCGCCGACCCAGAGGATCGCACTGCATGACCAGGTCCGTGACATTGCTGCGCTCCGCGTCCACGGAGCCGTCTTGGATGCACAGAATGATGGCGTTGGGGTTGCTCATGTAGTGCTTCGTCATCTGGTGGATCGAATCCTTGGTGTCCGAGGCCATGTCCACGGTCATGGTCTGGAAAGGGGGTCTTTAGCACAAAGAATATCGAATCCCCGAGCGAGACTCACCGATATAATGCCGGGAAGATCGACCAGAACCATTCGCTGCAGACCGGGACCCTTGACCGTCATGGAAATGACTTCATTGCTGACTGTCTTGCCGCCGCGAACGGAGGCTCGCATGCGGAACTCCACCTCCTTGCGCAGATCGCCCAGATCCGACTCCTTGGTGAGGTCGTACTCCCTGTCCGAGTCCCTGAACTGCGCCACATGATAGGGTCCCTCCGCCAGGGTGACCTTGACGGGAGCCCGGGTCATCATCTCGCCACTGCCGCGGGGGAAGATGCGCGCCTTGGCAATGGACTCCAGGACCGAGGTCTTGCCGCTGCTCTGATCACCCACCACGACGACGCGCGGCAGGTGATCGGCCATGGTGTAGCCCGTGTCGTAGCCAGAGAGCTCGTCCAGCACCTCGGAGTACATGTCGATGAGGGACTTTTTGATCTTTTTGGCCGACGTCTTCTTGTTCGTCTTGAGGATGAGGAACTGCTGGCGCAGATCGCGGTTCTCCTTCTCCATCTTCTCCAGCTCCTTCTGGTACTTGATCTGCACATTCATGATCTCCGTCTGCAGCGTCTCCACCTGGCTCTGGAGTTTCTCTGTGGGCAGGTTTAGGGGGTTGGCTTGAGAGAGTTTCCTAGCTACAGGAGGGTTCCTTACTCACCATACTTCTTGCGACTCTCGTCGGTGGTGATGCCCAGAGCGGCCACAGTGGTCTTTGCCTTCAGGTCCTCCTTGGCTGCAACAGAGTGGGGAGTGTGGGGGGAAATATGAGTCTCGATTACGATGGGCAGGGTGCTCTCACTTTAAATTTTTTGGGGGGCTGGGAGGGCAACCTACTTTCGACAATCTGAACTCCTTGATAGTCGGCCGCCTCGATGGCATCGTCCAGGCGGTTGTCGAACCAGCTGCGCCATTCCGACAACTTATCCTCGCCCAGCTGCTTGAGCTTCGGATCTACAACACAAGCAAATGCCGTGATTCAGTGATGCAGTGAGATTCAGAAAACGAAAACGATGCCATTCTGGCCAGGATTAATAACGGATTAACTAAGCAACTAAATGGCCATTTAAAGTGAGAGACAGTGAGAGATTTCAACGGAGTTCTTCCCTAGGAGAACTCCGGGAGAAGGAGCTTTGTATACTCACCGATATCGATGGCATTCTTGACCAGACCTCCCACCTCCATTATGTTGCGGGAGATGGCGTTCCACCGCTCGCCCTGCGGCATGGCATCCTCCAGCCACTTTATGTCCGGCAGCCCGTCCTTCCAGTCCTCGTATTTCTTTCCAAAAAAGTTACAAAAACTCTACATTTTTGCAAGGAGTTATATAACATCGCCGAGACTCACTTTGCTCAGGGACACGCCCCCGCCAATGGCGCCGCCCAGGACGAGGTAGCGCAGCTTGAGCGCTCCCCGCAGGATGCGCACCACCAGCATGCCGTAACCGCGCGAGGGCGGCGGCATTTGCCAGCCGCGCGCCGGGTTGCCGGCGAGCAGAAACTCCTCGTGGTGGGGGCCATGCCTCTGCTGCTGCCGTTGCTCGTGGGGCGGCCCTCGCCGGGCGTGGCTGGTGATGGCGCAGAGAGTGGAATGATTGCAGCAGGCAACCTTGGTGGTGGCGTAGACAACAGCTTTCCTCGCGGTGCGCCTGCAAGGGAATACATCGAGTCAGAGATGCGGCAACGATGACGAAATCGACCGAGAGGGAGGCAGGGGAGAACCTTGCCCTTGCCACCGCTTAGGAGGTGTCACCTTACCGGGATGTATGCTGATAGATGCGCAACATGATCTCGCTGGGGGCTACGAAAGTTTTCTCGCTGATTGCTTTGTTTATTTACGAGAATTAATCAATTTTTCTTCTGCCGCAAAAACTCATTTTTTTATTGATATATTAATATATCGATATTTTTTTCTAAAGATGATATATTTAAATCACGAACACCTGCAAGTGGTCACACTTTGCGAAAAACAGCTGATTTTTCCTATAAACGACACGGGTTCGCGTCCGCAATGTTCTTATTGGAGATACAGACAAAGCAGTTGGTTTCAGATAAAGCAGTGTAAATACATGTCGAGTTGAGAAAGCAGTGCGCAAGCAGGTTTTATTATTTAATTTTCCGTTTTTTAATATTCAAAAAATTAAGGAAAGTCGACTTTTTTTATCCTTGATATTTCAGTTGGATTTTTTGATCGAAAATATACCATAACTAAGCCAAAACAGCTCCAAAATCAACTCGGAAAGCGGTTCTTTGTTAGTTTTTATCAGCCTAATAAATCTGCGTATTCAATTTAAAAATTTAAAAAATTAAATTTTTTTCTAATATTTGTCAATTTTTATGATGTAACCCCTTTAAAAAATAAAAATTTTTTTTCTTTTATATTTATATATTTTATGCTTGAATAATTAAGATTTTAATGGCGAATCGGAATAAATATGACTTTTGGCCATTACTTGCTTATTAAGCAACTTATGCCCTCAAGAAGTCGTAAAATATACGCATTTATTGAGTTAATATTTAAATATTTTTTTTTACGATTTGCTTTTTTGACACATAAAAATATAAAAAAACACACACGAAAAATCAAGGTTTAACTTAATTCGGATAGCTGTAATGAGCTTATTTGTATAAAAGTAATAAATCTAACAAAAATTTAAAGTCAATTTTTAACCTTTTCCGATACTTATTATTAATTTTTTATTACGTTCAATTCAACTAAGAAAACAATCCGCCTCTATAAGTACGGTTCATTGTAGTCAAAGCTACCTGTAGGTAGACCCGGGAAGCGTTCTATAGATCGATTAATATATGGACAATTTAGAGCGGCAATGAACCGTTTAGTACTTAATATCTAAATTTCGATAAAACTCCGCTTGGCTCCTCATAAAAACGGCGGAGCAGTCGCTTGCCAGAATGAGGGCCCTACGAATGCTGCTCTTGATGTCCCTCCACCCGATCGCAGTAAGAATCAGCTCACTGAAATCCGAAGGAAAGTGACCCCGTGACTCCCACAGCTCCATGGACTCGTGGAATTCAACAACCTGCGCTGCGTGGCACGGGACAAGCGTTTCCTGACCTTTGAGTACTGCCACCTGAAGTCCATCAATCGCACCTACAAGTACGCCTCGCTGAAGACCAAGATCCAGCAACTGCCCATCGATAACGGCGTGGTAAGATCACGGATTCGCGGTGTCTCCTGGGCAGAGCTCCTCCTTACGCCTCCCTAGACCCTGTTCCAGGTGAGGATGCGGGAGAACAAGCGCGTCCTGTACAACTTCGACGTCAAGGTGGATGGCTGCAAGTTCATGAGGGAGCGCAGCAACGTCCTCGCCAACTGGATATACCAGTCCTTTGGGCCCTACTCGAACATGAACCACACTTGTCCCTACAACGTGAGTGTTGTCCTGGCTTTGCACATGATGTCCTCAAACGTAATTCTGACCGATTTCAGCACGACATCGTTCTGGACAAGCTGCCGGTGCAGCACGTGAACAGGCTCATCCAGTCGGTCATTCCCGATGGCAGATACTACATGAACAGCACCTGGCTGGTGGACAGCATTCCGCGGGCTGATATAGTCCTGTACTTCACCAAGAGTTGATTGAGAAGAGTCTGGTTCGGGAACCAATATCAATATTCAGTTATTTTACTTAAGTAAGAGCCATTTAAATAAAAGGATGGCAATTAAATCATTGGATCAGAATTTCTTTTGATCAGCCTACTCCAAAGCATTGTGGGACACACTCTAAACTCTGGGAGCTTTAATGGTTGCTAAGATTCGGACTTGATTGTTTAAAATGTTGATGTTGCTTTAATCTCACGGAAAGTTTTAAAGTTCTGGCCACAAAAATTGGGTAAATTATCTCGCAGGGATATTAAATATGATCACTGATCAATGATCAACGATCAAAGAATGAGAGGTGTTATAGTGACGGTCGACTGCAAGTATTTTTTGCACAGCTGTCCGAGTAGTGACCTGGATGCGCCTGCACCTGTTGGCCTGTCAAGTGGCTGCTAATGCGATTAGGGCGGGATTGTGACTCGGCTTGGATGTGGAACCTTGAAACTTAGGAACCCAGCAGCTGCCAATCACCTAGCTCAACGTATTCCAGCCTCTACTCCCGTCGTCGTTGTCACACCATATAAACACAACAAAACAGACAAAATATACACACTAACTGGAAAACAAGCTAAGATCCTGCAGCACCCACCAAGATGCCAGGGGACATAGTGACCACGGAGGACGTTGCGCACCAGCGAGCCTTCATCAGTAGCATGAGCAAGCTGTCTGTGTCTTGGGTTAAGCGCTTCGGCTGGTATCCGCGATTGCAGGAATGCCACTACCGACGCATCGACCAGATCTACCTGGAGAGCCGTCAAATGTACGGCGATGGGCACTTCCTGCGCTACGCCACCCGCCAGCGCCTGGCCAAAAAGCACACCCGGACGGCGGCCCACGTGGAACAGCGATTGAAGAGAGACCGGGCTTTGGAGATCGATGGCTGCGTGAATTTGGCGGTGCCAGAGACCACGAACGGCGAGTACGGCCGCTTGAGGCCCACAAGCCTGCACTTCTGCTAGTCGGAGTCCACCTGGAGTTCCCCGAAGGGAGCGCCCTCCGGCCCAGAGGCAGGCAGACACTCGCAATTAAACTATCATCGTCCGCTGACAATGCAACTCTCAATGGCCGTCACTCATTACGCGATTTTTGCATGACCGTGCGCATAATTAACAAGGTGAAAATGTCAGTTTAGTTCTGCTTCCCCCCGATTGCCGAGCGAGTGTTCACTGTGCCCCGATCTCAGCTTTCCTACACCGGAAAGTTCGCACAGGTAATTAAGTGATCGCGTCTGTCCACTCGATGAGATGACTCGCCTCGTTTGTTCGTCAGCCTGGAAACCGCTTTTTATTTTTCATTTCCATGGCGCCCATCTTCGGAATGGAAAATATTCCACACTCCGCATTTGGTATTGGGATTGATTATCGAAACAAGAAGGGAAATGCAGCACAGAATCCCCATCTACCAAAGAGGCAAGTCGTGGCAATATCACGAATACTTTATTAATGCATCTTACAAACTATTAATACGATAATAACATCCATACATTCTGGAATATATCAAACATAAGCTCATTTTTGCGTAAAGCATTATGTTTTTAAATTTAAAAGTTCAATATGTAATGAATAAATAAAACGTAAGCAAGCCGTACGAACTAATGTTGTTTTGTGGCTTCTCCTTGAGGTGAGTCTCCTGAGGAATGCTTGGCCATCCCAAACTATTACCTTGATAAATGTGTCCATTAAGGCAGGTGCTCCTCATCCTCCTCCTCCTCCTCCACCGAATTCCAGACGTAAGCACAGGTGTGATGGCAGAACTTTCGCGCAGTACGATTTAAAAAGTTCCATATGCAAATTACAGCCAAAGTTTCCCCCTGTCCATCGGAGTGCGCTGGAAAAGCGGCGGAAAATCGGCGCAAGGAAAAATGCCCGTGCAAGTGTGCAAATTACACAAAGAGAACGCGAACTTCGGGCCAAGTTCCGAACTGGGCCAACGCGGGGCGACTCTCATTAGACACATGACAGCACTCACAGGGAGGCGGCGCAGGTGGAGCTGCCCACCTGCGAATGCGTGTGAAAAATCAGCCAGCAGCGGCCCACAAAATCGCCGCAGCTCGCAATTAAACGGTAGCGGATAATTGCTATCGAAGCCATAATGATGGCCAGATCAGTACTTCCACACACTCGACGGCGACACACACTCGCGGGCTGTTTTGATTTCTCCGCTCGATTCTGGAGAGCTTTGTGCCTTTCTGGGCGGCTTCATTGTCTGCACATTTTTCCCATCAGCATCGATGCGAACTTTTCGGGAGCCATTAAGGCTCTACTCGTTTCTGTTGAATCATCCATCAGTTAGAGATCAGGCGGCAGTGGCTTACACTCTGTTTTTGGCAATGTTTTTGGGCCAAGAGAAAGGAGGAGGATGGAAACTGGCCAGAACAGAGGCTCTGCGCTGAGTTCCATTCAAAATAAATAAACACAGAGACACCTACGAGGAGGAGTGGATGCAGTTAG
>VNJV01015941.1:0-14346 GCA_008042635.1 Drosophila nikananu | reverse complement strand
TTTGTAAAAAACACCTACTAGCCTATGTGGGAATGAGGGTGCGCATGAGAGAGAGCAGGATAGATATACCCAGGGAAATGGAAATGGATAGATTTACAGGGAAAGTTCTGAGAAAAGGCAATTTAGAAATGGCTTACAGGTAAGAAGAGAGAAAGGAGAATGGAGAAAATAGAGGAGAGCGAGTAGAGAGAGATGGGCGGAAAACAGGAAATAAAAATAAGACAGAAAAAGAGAGACAGAGACAGACAGATGGTGATCTTGTGTATGCTTGTGTGCTGAAAACCAGTGTGCTAAAGGTAATTTCAAATCAATCAAGTGCTGGTTAACAAAGCCAATTCAATGAGAACTTCACTTTCATCTCAATTCGTATTCCTTTAATTTGTTTTTTTTTTGTTTTATCAATTTCAATTTCTGTTGAGTGCGGTTGGGTGGTGGTTCTTGCTGTTGCTGTAGTGCTGCGCGGAGAAATTTTGAGGGAAAGAGAAACCAATTGATTTAAATGCCAATTCAACATAATTTCTTTACAGAGAGAGCTGCCAAAAGTGTCATCTCTCAACGTTTTTCACCATTTCCAGTTGAGTTTTGTCATCTTCAACGATCTCATATCGAATATGACATCGCAAAATATGATAAACATCAACCGATTTTGATGTGAAAAAATCGGCAATCGATGATCAGCTCTGGCGATATCTTATCTCTGTGTCACAGTTGTTGTAGCAAATGAAACGCACTTTTGTGGCTGATGCACCGTTGGTCCTAGGCGGACTCGGTGGTGGAGGTGGAGGTGGTGCTTGAGCTGTCGCTGCTGCTGCTGCTGCTGGTGCCCTTGTCCGCCGCATCGATCTCGTTCTCATCGTCGGGCTCGAAGGTGGGCAGCTCGATGGTCACCCGGGTGCCACTGTCCCCGGAAGTGGTGGTCGTGGTGCTGCCGGAGGAGCTGCTGCTGCTCTTGGAGCTCTCGTCATCGTCGTCATCGAAATCGGCATCGAAACTGGTCCTCGCCGCGTTCGCACTGTTTCCCTGGATGGCGGTACGCAGGACAGTGGGTCCCAGGGTCCTCAGCAGCTTCGAGATGATGCGGTTTGCCTGCTCATCGATTTGCTACAACAACCACGAATCGAGGTTTCGAATTTGGATTCATTTTCGTGACCCGGTTGGTGTGTGGTGCGTGCGTGCAAATTTTGGATTTTTGGAATTGGGATGGGAGATTAGTTAGCATCAGAATGTTTTGGTTCGGTTACAAACGGGTACGATGGGGTCGAGGGTGGGGAGAGAACTCTCGTCGGGGAAGGAACTACGGGGTCGGGCCTTACGGGGGCGTATTTGAGGATGATGTTCAATGATGATAACTATACATGTGCGGAGGAGCGGTTCAGAGGCGATTCAAGGGTGGTTCAACCATGGCTCTACAATGGTTCAACAAGGGTTCAACAATGGTACTTAAGTAGTTTTTTTCGGTTAAAAAACAAAAAGTCAATCTTTGAACCGTATAAAATATCTCTTCGTGTACTTTTGGAGTTAAGTATATTTCCCATTAGCTTTTGACTGGAATTTTATTGTTGAAATTTCTTTAAACCACTTTTGAACCTCCTGTTGTTGATGAGTGATATGTTGAGTGTATATAACTCGTTACTAGACGAAAATGCGTTTTTCTAAATATGAAATGTTGCTGATGATCTTCTTCTTCTTCATCTTGATCCTTGTGTGGTTGTTCTTGTTGTTGGTATTCTGGTGGTTGTTGTTGTTGTGATGTTGCTTTTAAATCCTTAAGCCCTTTCTGGTTTTTTTGTGAGTGTTGTTTTTTTAAGTTATTTTCTGTTTTTCAATCAAAGACGGGCAATAATTTCGTAATGTTGTTGTTGTCAATTGTGGTGGCCCCTGTTGTTGTTGTAGTTGTTGTTATATTGTCTCTGGTTGTAATAAAATAATTGGTAGAATTTAATAAACGGTTTATATCAGCTATGATGGTTAGCAATTGTGGTTCTTCGATGCTGTTGTTGGTGGGAAACTGGATGGTAGTCGAGGTGGTTGTGGTGGTGGTGGGTTCAGTTGGGGGTGGTTCGGTGGTGGTGGTGGTGGTGCTGGTAGTAGTAGTGCTTGTTGCTGGCGTTGTTGTACTAGTTGTCGTAGTTGCAGTTGTAGTACTCGTTGGCGGTGGTGGGTCAGCTACTGTCACCGGCTCCAGGGAGCGCGGCAACAATTGCACCAGCGGATCCACTAGATCCGCCAGACTACCAACGCCACCGCTGGGTGTCGTTGGATTACTGGGACTGGGACTGGTACTTGTTGGGATTGATGATTGGATTGCTAACTGAGTGGTGGTGGTGGTGGTTATCAGTGGGCTATCGTCACCTTTCGATGCTGCTGCTGCTGCTGCCGAATCCGGTGCAAACGTGGGCAGATCGATCTTCACCCGCGAACTGCCGTCCACCTCGTTGCTGGCCTCGTTCCCTGGCGGCGATCCCGAGCTGCGAACGACTCCCGTTGCCGGCGGACTGCTGGATGAGGACGGCGCCACATCATCGTCCTCGTCAAAGTCCGCATCGAAGTCGGCATCGAAGTCGGAGGCCGGTGTGGTGCTGCGACCACCGGCTCCCGCCGCACCACCGCGATTTCCCGCCAAAATACTATTCAGCACACCCGGACCGGCCACCCGGATCACCTGGGCTATAATGCGATTGACTATCGAGTCGATTTCCTATGCGAGAGATCAGCAAGAGGTCAACAGAAAATATGGTTTGGCTTTAAATGGGTTCTTTGGTTCTGGTGATTTTCGATATTTGATTTTTGGTTTTGATACTTTTGGTGCGCTTTCCACATGAGATGCTGATGCTGATGCTGGTTGTTGATTTTATTTTTTGACTTGGTTTTTGGTCGATTGCTGACTGTTTCTTGGCCAATTGTTGGGGCTGAAAACTCAATGCAATATTCGGTGTTTTTGTTTTCTTTTTTTTTTTTTTTGATGATGATTGCGGCCAATGTTGTTATGATTTATTTATATATAACTTTGCATCCAGGTGTTGGTGACTGTTCTTGGGATGATGATTACTTCGGGTACTCTGTTTTCGATGACTTCTTTTCCAAAATTTTGCTGAAACTCAATGGCTGTGTGTGTGTGTGTCCTATATTCGTGTCTATGTTCGTGTGCTGATGGTTGAGTATTGGTGTTTGCTGGTGGTTCAACCTCTGCCACCTGGGTGGTGGTGCTGGCATGCTGAAGGTGGTTTGAGAGTGCACTGGCTAAGTCTACGAGAAGAACATGCAACATTTCGGTGGGGGTCGGGGGGAGGGGACCACAGCAAACCGATCTGGGCGAGGGGGAGTTTAGATTGGCCAATATTTTTGCTGGGGGGGGGGGGAAAGGGGAGAANTTTTTTTTTTTGTTGTTTTTTTGGGGGGGGGGGGGGGGGAAAGAGGAGAAGAAGCCTTAAGCTATTTTGAGTGAGGAGAGAATTTTTGTAGCGATATCAGCGCTCCTTGAACTCGCTGTCGGGCTGAAAGTGGGTCAGGTCCTCGTCGGGGCTCTCGTAGTCCTTGGAGCCCTCCTTATTGCCTTCCTTAGAGTCACCATCATCATCATCATCATCAACATCGCTAGCCGGCTGGGGTGGATGGAGGCCCCTATCGAAGGCCGGATTGAGGACCGTGCCCAGAACCACGGGCCCGACGCGTTGCAACACATTATTCACTATCCGATTGATCTGCACATTGATCTCCTGATGAGGAGGAGGAGGAAAACATTTCGCGTGGCGCCATGTTCAATAACACTGTCATACATGTGGTCGGAGTCAGGGGTCAATATGTTTCTGGGGGGGACCTAACCCTGGGCTAGAAGTTGCATTATTTGGGCGAAGGGCGGAGGTGGAGAGAGGGGCTCGGGACGCTAATGGTTCATGTTCTATATATATACTAAAATTATCTGTTCAGATGGGGCCATACCTTGGTGATGTCGGGGAACAGTTCGCGAAGCAGTCCAATCGTTCGCTTGTTGCGATCGGCAATCAATTGCTCCTGATCCTTGGCGCCCAATGTCAGGACATCGATTTCCTGCAAGAAAAATAAAATATATTTCCGAATTAGACAAAATATAAAGAAGTAAATAAAGAACTTTAAATGCTAATCTTATAGTTTTCCTATAAACTAAAACAATATAAGTATTTTTTGCAGCCTTCACCATATCAATTTCTTTAATAAATCTTGAAAAGTCTTTTTGAACTTGACACTTGAATATTTATAGATATAATTTCCATTTTTAATGATGTTTAATAGAAACATTTCTAATAAAAAAATCATGGCATAATGCTGCTATTGCTACCATAAAACCGAGATAACAAATTGGAGACCTTAACAAACCTGATTCGTCTCACTTTTGGTTGTTTCAACTTTAGAATATTACTTTTAATTTAATTTTTTTTTTAATTTTTGCAGTAAAATTCCCCCCCTAAAATTTTTATTGCGGAAACCCAGAATTTGACAGCTATAAAAGCGCTCTGACAATCATTTCTGTCTGCTTGACCTTAGCCATTTGAAGCCCAGTTAACTTTCCAGTGGCGAATGACTGGTTTCAAGTGCGAATTAAATATATATACGTGCATATATTATATATACTGGCATATAATTTCGTACATCTGTTGCATAATCTGGCAGTGAAACACCGGAGAAGATGAAGTAGCAGCCGCCGAGCGAAAAAGAAAACAAAAGGCCCCAAAGTGCCCGCAAATTGACAAAACTTTCACTTTAGACAATGAGTCGCCCCTGGCCAACCCTGCCGACTCCTAACCCCCCCTAAGTCATTGGGGGCGCCTCTGTCATTTGTGTAATCAAGTTTCAAGTGTAAATTGTAATTTTCTGCTGGATTTTCTGTGGTTACGAGGCTGCAAAAAAAGCAGAGAGAGAAGTAGATCTTCTATCTGCCAGCAGCCTTTCCATTGTTTTAGCTTTGCAACTGGGAATGGCAAGAGATACATATTTGATAATTGCAAACCAAAGTGTTTATTTGTTTGGTCATGAGTTCAGTTATTTGAGTTTGTTTTTAATTTTTTGATTAATGAGTACTTTCAGGGTTCAATATCAATATCAAAAATTAACTGTTTTTATCAACATTTTCCCTATAGGTATTTTTTATTTTGTACATTAATCAATTTTCCTCATAGCTTAAGCCACCTGAAGTCACCACCAAGTGGTGCAGCAGTGGGTTGTGCCACGAGCGGCTCAGTGGCGCAGTTCCGTGGGTGGTGCTCCTCCGAAGTGCCTAAAGTCTGGCCCCACTTGAAGGCACCCAGAGAGACCAGGCCCAGAAAGCGAAATGACTTGGCAAAAAGTTGTTAACGCTAATGGGCAATCGCATTTTACAACAACCTACAACAACGTACAACAACGTTCAACAACGCACAACAACGGTGGCTGAAACAAGCTGTAACAACAACAGTAAGCCGTCTAAGCCAAGAAAATATTGCACAATACATTTTCAAATTGCATTAAAATTGCATTTTGTGGGAGGGCGGATGACTGAGAGGCTAACTTTTGGACAATCAACGGCACGAGTCACTAGGCAGCGGCAACAACAACAACTAGGGCGACTTGGTGGCAACAATTGTCAAGGTGCCGCCAGGTGCGAGGGACTCCAAGCACAATCTAATAATATAGCATCAACACTTAACAATTGGAAAAGTTTCCTTGGCTGCTTAGCAAACAACAAAAAAATGGGGCCAGAGGGACTCTTCATCTCGGACTGTGCAAAGTAAGGACTCAAAGTTGTAATACCCTAAAGAGTTTATGGATAAACCAAGTACCTAGGAATTTTAGGTAAACATTTCTAGGTATTTCCTATAAAATGTAAGCTATTACCTTAACAATCGAAGCCATGCGTCAAGACATGTATGTTTTTATTGTGCCCTGTCAACTGTGGGTACTTATTGTACTGATTGCCACACACTCATCATCTCCCAAACAATTCAGTTAATGAGGCTATTGTCTATATTCTACTATTGTCTTTACTTTACTTATTATATCCATTGTTTTGTCCCATATTGTATGAGTTCACCTTTGTTCGCCTGTCAGCAAAATAAAAGAAACCCCTCGTCCCGGACAGATATTTTTTCAACAACAAAGTCAGAATCTATTGGTTTTTACCAAAGCGTTTGAAATACTTTGAGAATTATTTTTATTTATAAATATATTACCAAAGACTTTTCCCCTACCGGAATAAATATTCCCCCATTGGCAACCATAAGCCTTGGGTATCCCCATTAAAATTGCCACGTTTGCGAGCCGACAAACTTTCTACCGGAATGCCTTTCTGGGCTACTTAAATGCAAAGGATTCCAAATGGAATGGCTGCCCCCCGGACCCTGTACATTTATCCCTTCTTTTATTCCGCAGGGAGTTGCCCCCAGTTCCTGCTGCTGTTGCCGATGTCCCTGATGCTGCTGCTCCTGCTGCTCCTCCCGATGTTGCAGTGTTTAATTGACTCAAAAGTCGGGCCGGAAGTTGACTTTTACACGCGGGCGGAAGTCAGCAGCGAAGATGATTACGATGGCGATGGCGAGGCGACGACGCCGACGACGACGACGACGATGGTTGCCATGATTATGATGAGGAGGAGCATAAAATAAACTTTTGCTAGTTTGGCCAACAAACTGTTGCCAACTCGCTGGCAGTGCCGCCCCTTTCCCTCAAAGTATTCATCATATTTTAAGCTGTCTGTCAGTGTCAGTTTAGTGCGACAATTGTTTGGATATTGCCCAGGGAAGGGAAGTGGGGACGTGAGGGGGCAGAAACTACTTAAGGCAGAAGTTAAGTTTTTATGGGACATCTTAATGAATTTCAAATGAGTTCAAGCCCAGAAGCTGCCTCGTGGCAAACGTCATTAAAGCAATTGCCGTGAATTTTAAGCAGTCTGCAGTATGTTGGGAATTTCAGCGTATGCCAAGGCGGAAGACGCCGCTTATATAGAATCGAATGTATCGCTTATATCGAATCGAATCGAAGCGAATCGCGGCGACAACGAAATAAACCGAAAACTCAAAATAAAGCCGAGAAAAAAAACGGACTGTTAAGAGCGCTTTTAACATATCAATTGCCTTGACCTTAACCAACTTAAGGTGAGTCTCGGACTCGATAAAAGCGCCACAAATTACTGTCAACGTAAAGCTGGCAGACATATATGAATATATATCTGGATATATATATTTATATATATATTTTGAGCCAAAAACTAGCTTCGAAAACGTATAGCTTGTGCATAAATTAAACAAGCAAAATTATTTATAAACATTTGACTTTGGCATGTTTTATTTTATATTTGTGTGAGCATTATTGATTTGCATATATCTATTTTAAAATTGAATTTTATAGTTTAAGTTAATTCCCCAGATATCCCAGTAAGTAAACAAAAGTCCAAGGAATCACTTAAAAATTGTTTATAAAATTACTATATCTTAACTGTGTCTTGGAATCGCTAATAAAACTCACCTGTTGCCATCAGGCATAAAATTAAAATGTGAATAAATATTTAATACGCTGCCAAATCGAGCTTAGATGCCATAAAGAGTTGGAATTTCAATTTAATTGCAAATGCGACCTCATCCACAGTGCGTGTCGTGATTAGAGCGAATTATTTCTAAAACTAATCGCATAGATCAGGCCACGCCCAGGGCCTGGCTTAGCCTTTTAGCCACACTTGTCAGCAGATTGAGGCCTTGCTCGCTGCGACTTGTCTTGGCGGCTAATAAAAAATACGCGACACAATTAAATTAAAGTTGAAAAATGGGCGAAACTGGAATTCGTAAATGAATAAATCAAATGGACCACACTATTCGATGTTGGATGTTGGATGTTGGATAATGCCCCTGCGACTCTATTTATTCTCAAGCACTGGCTAATCGACGGCAGCATGCATATCTTGATGGCCATTTTCCCCTGCCTCGGTTTCACTTGGAGTCTTGGAGTCTTGGAGTCTCCCTGCTGTATAAATTGTCTTTCGCTTCCACTGACTGACTTGACTGACAAGGCAAGCGCGTCTCGTTTGCCACTTAACAAAAATGCAGCTACCAACAAATTGCCAGCGGAAAATAGCAACTGCAGTCGCGGCAGCAACAACAGCAAATTGCGATTGACGTTTTACTTGTCGTCCAATGCGGCGTATGCGTGATATGTGTACGAGAGCGCAAAGGGAGGAAGTGCAGCCAGGAGGGGGGGTGTGGAGCAGGTGGTGCCGACCAGGAGGGGGTGTGGAGCAGGTGGTGCCAGCGGAGCCACTGCAGCCACTGCTTACATAAGCGGAAAGTCTGGCACTTGGCAAGGAATCAAAAATCTCCCCTCAAGGTGGGCGTAAAAATAGCAGAAAATATATAAATACCTCAAGAAGAGGTATGGAACACTTTAAAAAAATTATCTCCCTTTCTTTATAAATAGTTAAGCAAATTTCAGGTGTTATTGTTGTTAAAATAAACTCCAAATTATATTGAATTGCAGGCTAAAAATAATAGCATCCAAAATATTCCCTTAATTTATACAAAATGTATAAAAAACCATAAAATATCGGACTTAAGTAACAAAAGTACAGCGTAAACCTTTATTTATTTACTCTTTGGTATAAGTAACCCCTCACCTTCTGGTATACGTAGTGTATAATGCACTTCGGTTAGAGTGGAGCCTCTAGAGCTTATTATTATATCATTTCTTGCCACGTGCTGAGCGCCAAAGGGAAGCCAGCAAGCAAACGAATCGAATCGCATCGAGACAAGACAACAAATGCACCAAAAACAAACAAAACCAACATAAAAAAACAAAAAAAAATATAACAGAAATGCAGAAAAAAAAATAAATAAAGAGGCACCGCAGCGCGCATACAAAGCCAGCAACAATGGAGATATCATTGCAGTTGACATGCCTGCATTTCCAGAGAGCCACAAGGAAAATTGTCTGCTCAGATTCTCAGTACTTTTTTTTTTTTTAACTTTCCCGTTTGACTTTTCCCGCTCCTTGCGAGCTGCTAGCTGCTAGTTCAATCACCATTGTCATCGTCTCGTTAAATGATTTATGGCGCAAGGCGTGTCAACACGCCAAGATGAACATCAGCGGCTGCGGCGCAGAGAAAAATAGTCGAACTTCACGAGCATATATATATATTATATACACAAATATCGGCTTCGACTTCATTAACGTATCTGTAGCTGCGTTTTGTGAGCCAAATTTTGACCCAGTTTCGGGGTTTAAGCCACAAACAGCGTTGAAATTGGATAATAGCAGATGCTCGCTCCGTTTACGGATGGAATTTTTTCGGCCTTACAGCAGATGCTCGCTCCGTGATGCTATTGTTAGTTGCGTGGGTGTCGGCATTTAATATATATATACATATAGCATAAGTATTATGTGGGCATGATATCACAACTTTAAATTGCCTTTTAGTCTGAGGCAAGATGCACTTATACAAGTTATTAGGCTATCTTGCTATGGCTAAATTATGCAGTTAATATTACAGCATTTATTTGGGTACCTAATATTATTATTTCTGGTCTTGAAGCTGGGAGTTCTCTGATGATTGGTTAGTATTTTGAACTATAGAAGGATATATTTTTAAATAGGTTTGCCAATAGATAACTTATAAAGCCAGGAGTTAAGTTTATTAAAAAGTAATTGTGGCACTGGGATAATATATTTAATATCCATTTTAATTTATACATATTACTGCATTTGTTTCTAACTAAAATATATTATTTGAAGATGGGCCTAAGGCATCTCATAATTTATTCTTAGTATTTGTAAACAATGTTTGTTGTTTGTAGAACTTTCATTTAAGCAAATGTAAGCACGTTTTTAGTATACAAAAACTAGGCTAAAAATGCAGTAATATTTTATACTTGTCCTGCAAAAATAAACCATACTTTCAATGATTTTAATGGGATTATTATACATATTTCGATTTATGTAGGGATGCTTGCTGATCCGCCTGCAGCTTAAGATGGATTTCCTCAGAGGTTCGTGCTAATTTTTGCACAAAAAAAGTGAAAGCCATTAAGTGACATAAAACAATGCAAAAAACCTAAAAAAAATGAATGAAATAGCCAGCCGGCGGGCAGTTTTTGCTCAACAAATTAGCCGGGGGTTTGGCACGAAGTGCTAATTGCCCGTCACAATGGCACAATGTTACAGTGATCTATGGAGCGGTGATACAATGATCCATGCGGCCAGAGACGATGATCGATATGGGACTGGGACTGGGACTGGGACTGGGACTACGAATGGGAATTGTGAGGAACTGCCTGGCTGGCAATTAAGTAATAAAATAAGAGAGCTGCTGCAGCTTGCTCAACATTCGCGCGCGAGAGTCCGGTTTTTGTTAGCCGGGCTTTTGGCCAGGCCAACACTCAGCTGAGCTCTGGCTGCTGCTGCTGTGCTGTGGCTAAGGAAACAGGTAACAACTGTGCCAACTTCCTTGGAACTGGTCCAGTCACGCAGGTTCGACGGGCCCAGAGACCCCGAGACCCGAATTGGCCAAAAAGCCGAAAGACCGAAATCGAAACCAAAACCGAAACCAAAACCGAAACCGAAACCCGACTTGGACACCGAAAAGTAAAAGGAAGTTTCGGCCAACATGTTTGGTCGCTTCCCCCTTTCCCCACCCCGCTCTATGGACAGGCCCATCCAAGTGCAAATTTGTCAAGCAAATATGGTCGAAAGGGCAACCGAGGCGGCAGCACGCGCTACTCCGCGCCAGCTGAATGTTAACGAGGGGCGCTCCCAGAGTTCCAAACCCAGCAATTAGCTTGCATGCGATGCCGTAAATCTCACATAACCAACTCCTCCCGGAGATGGCCCCAATTAAGACTTGTGCCTTGTGCCATCATTTTGTTTTTAGCTGCAACATAGCCACAGGTTTGCTTAAGTTTGAGAGAGGATCTCTGTACTTGGAGTCAATTTTAAAGGGGGAAATCAGAGTAACAAGTCCTTGAACTTGGTGTATTCTTAAAGGTTATTAAAGAGAATTAAAGATATTTAAAATATTGTGTTTTCAAAGGGGAGAATCTTTGTATAGGAGAAATAAGAGTAACAAGTGTTTGTACTTGAAGTATTTTTAAAGGGGAGAATCTTTGGGAAGATCTCTTTGGGAAGTATTTCTGTACTGGGAGTATTTTTTTAGGCGAGAAATAAGAAAAACTAGTAGTTTAACTTGGAGTATTTGTAAAGGGGGTGAATGTCTAGGAAGATCTCAGTCTATTTCTGTACTGGGAGTATTTTTTAGGGCTAGAAATAAATGATAGAGTAACAAGTCCTTAAGCTACCCGCCTCTGGAAAGGCTGAAAGCAAATATTTTCTCTAGGCAGTTGCGACTTGCGGCAATTCTGTCATCACCTTGAAACAGTCAATAAAGGAAGTATAATTTGTTATGACTTTTATGATGGGTACTTCCCTTGAATTATCAATGTTCAGTATGTTGTGTTAAGTGCAATTTAACCAAGTTTAGATGGCAGAATTTTTGAGCTAACAAGTAGATTGCAAAGGGAAGAAACCCCCATAAATTTGCACACAAAAATCTATCCCATCTAACCCCTTCCCGACCTTATAGAAATCCCTTCAGGGAACGTGACTCACCTTGCCATTGGCCAGCGGTATCTGCAGGACATCCAGCTCCTGGTTGCCGGCTGGCTGCGGCAGCGGCACGGCGCTGATCAGACAGACGGCGCTGCAGAGGGCGAGGGCGAGGAGTTGCTGTCTGCTGGGCTGCCTCATGCTGGCGGTGTGTGTGACTGGGCGAGTGGTGTGTGCGCTGGAAAGAGAGGGCATGCTAATTAATGGTAATTCGATAAAGGTCAACGCGATGACCTTCTGGTTATCGCGCCGCATAAAAATCGACTCGATAAGTTCAGTTTTTTCGTGAGCATCATTCGCCCAGCCAAGGTCCCAGCGGTACCGAGATGCGGATGCTAACGACAACTGTCAATATATATGGCCAGCTCGGGCTGCGGTTTGGTCAAGTTTAAATATTGGACATTTCTTGGGCAACACGGCGTATGAGTAATGCGCGCTGAATGTGGACACACAGCGGCAATTTATAAATCACAACAGCAGCAACTCGGCAATAAGAATTATGTAATTTTCTTTTTCACTTTTTGTGTTGTGTTTGTTGGACGCCGACGACGCCTGTACTCAGAGTTACCTGAGTGTGTTTTTGTTATTGTTTTTTATTTTTTTATTTTTTTTTTGCTGTGCAATTTCCAAAGCCAAGCTTTTCAAAGCTGGGCTTTTGTTGAAAAGAAATTGAAGGCGGTGGAAAGGCAGAGATCCCGTAATTACACACAAAAATGTGAGAAAATGCAATCAAAACAAACTAAAGTCCGCAAGGGGGAGAGAGAGAGAGAGAGAGAGGAGGAGGGGAGTGTATAATTTCTTCGGTCAACAAAACAGAAAACTGCGAAAAATATTAGTCATGCCCTAACCACTTTAATGGCGATCTTTAATGAGAGAAACTAAGCACACAGCCAGGTAGACCGCCACTTAGTATCGCCAATTGCCTTATTAGACTTTGATACGTTGACATTGGGGGGCTCAAAGGTTAAGGCTTTGGCGGGTTGAGTGGGTTAAGCCGCCGGGATTCCTTGGTTGCTACATTACTCATCAATGAGTGAAATTTCCTAATGATTTAGTGGGGGGGCAATTAATGAAAGTGGCCAGAATCGAAAGGGTTCATTTTATAAACTGTAGAAAATTAGAAATAGTATTCAATCTTGTATATCATTGCAAGAATCAAGAGAGAAAGTCTAAAAACCTCTTCAACTCGCAACTTAAACTGTCTTTCTAAAAATGTTTAACAACAACCCATGGAATTTCGTATAAATGCTTGCTCCATAAAACAAAATATTGAGTAATTTAATGGCGGCACATATAACAATAAATACACCGATTTAAGCATTTATTTTTTTGCTTCCAAAACTCAAATGAGCTGGGAAACTCCCAAAGTCATCTTCAGCTGAGGCATGCAAGAAGTGAACTTGAAGGTGTATTTTCGGCCGTTTTGTTTTGGCCGCTTTGTCTGGCTGTCAATCAAGCAATCAGTCAAGACAGTCAGTCAGTCCAGCAATTTGGCAATGCCGCCGGGTGAAAGGGGGGAACTACCAGCGGCGCTCGCAACATGCAATGGCCAAGCGGAGAGGCGGATTGGGTCTTAACTGGGCCCGAAGAGTGCCAAAGTAGGGCGTAAGCGCCAAAAGCAGACGGAGGCGAGCACAACAGAAAAGAGAAAGAGCAGAGTGGCAGACGAGGAGAGAAAGAGAGTGGGAAACAGAGTGAGAGAAAGAGTGAGAGAGACCGGCAACAACATGGCCAAGATGTTGTTATGTCATCTGCCAGCTTTTGCTTTTACTTTCAAGCTCTGCGGCGTCTCCTTGGCTCTCCCTCTCTCTCTCTCTTTCTCTCGGATATCCCCCCTCCTTTTCACCTGATCCATTTGGCTTCTAACAATTGCCAGCACACCGAGTGATCCAGCAATTTGTGATCGCCGACCGACAGGCCAACGTGACTTGACATATTCCCGCCCGACGATATTATTTTTGCATACGGAACTCGGGGGCTGCCTTATGATTACGACTGCCCCCCTGCTTATTGCACAAATATCATAAAAACTCATAAAAAATCAAAGAGGAGGGAAAAAACAAAACACAAATCCGCATCTGGCATTGAGTGCATGCTCCGACATGGACATGTCGTAATTAAAAAGGCAAAGCCCCAAAAAACAACTGCGATAATCAAGGCTTGAGTGGGATTTCTTGGCGCGATTTCGTCATCCAGCCAAGGAGCGAGGGGTGTGTGACATGTGCACAATTCAGAAACTAAGCCAAGTGACTTGGCAGATTAGATCCGCGGACCTGAAGTGCACTTCCTGTGGCAGCAATTAACAGCAGCTGGGCCTCATTTCAGGGACACGCTGCGTATGAGTAATGTCTTTGGGGGGCTAAAGACTTCTGGAAAATTTCAGGGTGATCGGATTTCGGGTTTGAAAGGGAATTGAAGGTGATTATAATACAACTTTTAAGGGGTTTGTGAATTAGCCTAAATTATAGAAAAGGATAGGGTTCTTGTTTTCTTTGATTTTTAAGAAGGAAATTTCTATTTAGAAAAAAAGATTACCAATCTTGGGGACTTGGTTTTTGTGTTTGGAGTCCCTTAAAAAGCTCCCAGAAAATATTGAAACTCCCAAGACAATACAAGTTTTAAAAACAAAAAGAACAAAGTGCGCTCTTAGTATGTTATGATTTTAAAAATAAACCTATGCTGAAAATTTACAAAGCAATAATTCTGGGAAATTCCTAAATGCCTTATTAATTTCTCATAAAAAAGTGAAGGCTT
>VNJV01015938.1:0-13164 GCA_008042635.1 Drosophila nikananu | reverse complement strand
AAACCAGACTGAAATCGGTCGAGTTTTAGCCGAGTTATGACCAAAAAACCCTTAAGGTGTTCTCGATTTTTATGCACCCATTTTTTCCATCAAAATGTAATCGTCAAAATTATCAAAAATTGACAAAAAATTAGTTATCGAGTTTTGAATGCAGAAAAGTTCTCCCATAAAAACTAGGAAGAAAAAACCAAACCAGACTGAAATCGGTCGAGTTTTAGCCGAGTTATGACCAAAAAACCCTTAAGGTGTTCTCGATTTTTATGCACCCATTTTTTCCATCAAAATGTAATCGTCAAAATTATCAAAAATTGACAAAAAATTAGTTATCGAGTTTTGAATGCAGAAAAGTTCTCCCATAAAAACTAGGAAGAAAAAACCAAACCAGACTGAAATCGGCTGAGTTTTAGCCGAGTTATGACCAAAAAACCCTTAAGGTGTTCTCGATTTTTATGCACCCATTTTTTCCATCAAAATGTAATCGTCAAAATTATCAAAAATTGACAAAAAATTAGTTATCGAGTTTTGAATGCAGAAAAGTTCTCCCATAAAAACTAGGAAGAAAAAACCAAACCAGACTGAAATCGGCTGAGTTTTAGCCGAGTTATGACCAAAAAACCCTTAAGGTGTTCTCGATTTTTATGCACCCATTTTTTCCATAAAAATGTAATCGTCAAAATTATCAAAAATTGACAAAAAATTAGTTATCGAGCTTTGAATGCAGAAAAGTTCTTCCATAAAAACTAGGAAGAAAAAACCAAACCAGACTGAAATCGGTCAAGTTTTAGCCGAGTTATGTTTAAGAAACACTTTAAGGTGTTAGCGATTTAAGCCTGCCAAAATTTGTGGGGTTTTCGGCAAGGTTATCCCGCTCACACTCTAGTGTGTCCTGCGTGACCTGATCAAACTTAAGGAGATCTCCGCCGAATGCTGGTTTAAAGCACTTTTCATGCTTCTGTCATGGGCCGTCGCATTTGGCCATTTGGCCATTTGCTCCAAATGTTAGCTGACCCAATTGCGGATGGCCGGGGTGACCGGGGGCTAGGGATAGGGAGAGGGAGGGGCAGCGGCAGAGGAGCTGGAAAACTCGGAAAAGTTGAGGGAATGGAATTGGTTTTGACTTTGGCTTTATCCAACATTAGCTAATTTGTGTGCGCTTCTTGCTCTCTTTATTTGCCTCGTCCTTGCTCCTTGCCCGGCTCCTTGTATTTCCTGTTTTTTTTTTTTAATTTTTGCATCTTGCACTTGCCTTTTCTCTGGGTTTTCCCTCTTAAGTGTCGTCCCGAGTCCTGACTATCGTCCTTGTTTGCTGTTGTCGTGACACTGATTTCAATTATAAATTTGTTTTTGTTTCGTTTTATTATTTTCTGTTTTTATTTGCTCTGTGATTTTTCCCATTTTCTTAACTTTTCCGTATGCCGGCTGCCTGCACGATTGCTTTCTCGATTGGTGCCGCTGCCGGGAGCGTGTTTGTCTGGCCCTCACTCTTAATCTAAGTTGGTAACAGCCAGCCGCTTGTCATTGTCCTGTTCCTGGCCAGGATGTGTGAGTGCTCCTGCTGGGAGTGTCCTCTCTGTGGCTGCCTTGCCTTTGTCTGCTACTGTGGTTACCGGCTCATTCAATGGAATTGATCTTGAATCGGTACTCGCTTTGTTATTAAACTAATCTTTTTTATTTTTCTTTGGAAAATAATGCCAAGCAAAGCGAAGGATATAAGTTGGAGTCTAGTAGTAGGTCGGGATTTATTGATTACTATTCGGTTTTATTCATTCCTTGATTAAATAATGGTTTTTATTTACTTAGCAGCTTATGTTCTTTACTTGAATTGTTTATTTCTTGTTTTCTATTCATCTCTTGCTTGCTTTATTACTTTTTTTTTACTTGGCAATTGTTTTCCGTGCTTCCTGTGATTTTAGTTTACATTCTTTTTAACTGCTTTCCCTATTTACTGGTAAATATTCGTTTAAGTTTAAGCGCCACTTTATTGCATCTTGGGAGGTCTTTCCGCGAATTGTTTTCCTTGCCTCCTCATTCGCATTCTCAATTTTCCGATGCCCGGTGCCAGGTGCCAGGTGGGAGCCTCCCTCCCTACCCCTTTTCCCCACTCTCTTTTCCCGACCCCATTTGTCTGCTTGAAATCTGAAGTGAAAATGCAGTCAACCCTAATCAAATTTTCGCTGCAAATTGACAGTTTGCCTGCAGATTTTCATTTCGCGTTTTCATCTCACCCACTAAGCACGCACCGAAGGCGGCCAAAAGGTGGGGGGTGGGTCTTCAGAGAGGTGGGGTTAAGGTGGGCCTTGAGGAGAGGGGGTTTAATGTGGGCCTTAAGGAAAAGGGGTCGCCAAGGAGTTGCTTTCCTGTTCGAATTTTACAGGCTATAATTCTCATGCCTCCCAAAGTACCTCAAAGATTTCAGGGGTATATTGATTTTTAAGGGGAGATTATTCGACATTTTATGGGCTTACTTTTAATATATATATACTTTTACTTTAATAATATATTTCTGAAAATTCTGTTTAAGTTCTTTTTAATTATAACTAAGTATTTATAACTCCAAAGGTATGTAAAAATGTGTGTATTGTTGGTATTATTATTTTTTAAATGTTGGCTTTCTTTAAGAATTTAAATATATTTAAAAAAAATAATAAATTCATGCTTTCTTTAAGATTTTAAATATATTTATAACAATCATATACAATTGTTTTCAAAGTTTTCCTTGCTATTATTTAATAACTAAATTACATTTAGAGCTGAAATATATTTATATAAATCGTATTTAATTTTTTGTTTTGTCTGCAAACAAATTAATTGCTTTGTAACTTTGAAATCTTTAAAATATTTACAAAATGCACATTTAATTGTACATTTTCAAGGGATATTTTACAGTCGAAATGCTTTTTTTTGCCACCTTCACCTTGTTTTTTATTTGTATTTTTTTTGTTTTTAACCCCCGTCCTGTTCCGCTTGTGGTTCGACTCTCCATCTCCTCCAAGGGCCAAAGTGCGAGCGGAGGGATATCTGATTTAATTTGAAATCACTCTGCGCCGCCTGACTCGAAATTAAAGGGGCATCGGCTGGTGGAATGTGTGTCAAGGGGCGGGGCCTTGGCTGCAGGTCGCAATCCAATTGTCAGGTATTTTCATTTTAATCTAACAATTTCGGAATTTGTCACCGCTGTCGCAGCGGAAGCAGCGTGGCAAGAGATGATGTTGCAAATTAATCGGCGCGGCGTCTGCATGTCTGTTCATGTCAGTTAGTTGGGCTGAACACACTTCTTGTCTTCGTCTACCGTTTCCCGCTTGAATTTCCACCAAAATATTTCCCTGCACTGCCGCAAATTCAATTTAATCACGACAAAAAGGCAAATATGTTTGAAAAATTAACATGAAATGAAAGCGTGAAAAGTTTTGTGAAAAAGCCAGTTAAATGAGCTCAAAAGTGCATCAGTTTTTTGTGCAAACCAATCTAGATTTTATACATATTTTTTCTGTCCAGCTGTATAAATCAGCGAAGCAATTTCGGTTGTTCACCTGGCGTAGCATTATCTCGTCCCGTAAATGTCTGTCTTTAATTAAAAACAGCATCAGTAAACGAAAATTCGTTAATAGGACGGAATGCAGAGCGGCATTGTTGGGCGGCAACTTTGACAATGGACTTCCCCACCGGCCATCGGCCATCGGCCACCCGATAAATGCATAATTGATGATTATGGCTTCGAGCCCTCTTCCGGCGCCCGGCCCCCAACCACCGGTCCGCCATATTTCCATCTGGCCACCGGGCTGCACTATCAATTAGATATTTCGAGTTTTATTAACTTCACAGTCCCGGCCACTGCCCAATTTTGGGGCTTTTGGCTGGTAATGAGCTTAGCTTTCAGGTGGAGCTTACACCGAGAAAATAGGGTAGCATTATTGCTTTCGGTTTTTAAATGTGTGCCTATTTTAGCAGCTCCTTAATTAATTACTTTTGGTGCAAGTATTTACTTTGTCTTTGTCTTTGGGAAATAAATCTCTAAATATAAATAAATATTACGATTAAAAAAAAGATTTTTAATGGGTATTTATTTATACAGTAGAAATAAATATAAAAAGACATAAATATATATAAAATAGTGTTAACATTTACAAATAATTATTGATACATATACATAAAACATAATTAAATGCATATACATTCTATATTAAAAAGGTTTAAATATAATTAAATAGTTATTAATATATATAAACATATAAAATGTACAGGAATTTTTAAATTAAAAATATAGGTATTTATAATATTATAAATATTATAAATAAATAAAAATTAATACAAGTAAATATAAAAAGACTAGACAAAAAGACAATTAAAGCACATCTACGAATTAAGAAATATAAAATAATGCTAATAAATATAAATACTTATAAGTAAATATAAAGAAACCGAAATTAATAAAGATATATATAAATAAATAGCTATTAATATATATAAACATATACAATTTACTGGAATATTCAAATTAAAAATATATTTAAATGCGTATAAATTAAAAGACTAGACAAAAAAAAACAATTAAATAAATTAATATTATTATTATTATTAAAATAAATTAATGGAAAATATAAAATAATGCTAATAAATATAAATATAAATATAAATATACAAATATGTACATAAATATAATAATAATATAAAAATATATTAAAAACTATAAAAACATATAAATATAAATGTAATATATTTCCTAACATAAATACGTATTAATAAATATAAATAATATATATAAATACGTATAAAGAAATATGAATAGAAGTTCCCACAATTCTAGAAAACCCAGCCTTCCTTTGTAGTGTACCAGCAAAACCTTCTCCCATTCAGTTTTTCAAGCTTTAAAATAAGTGTACTTAAAAAAAAAAATAATAATAACAACCGCTTTTCTCAGTGCACAAGCGATGCATCTTTTGTTCCGGGCTGCCATGTTTTATTGCTAATTGCAACTTCAGGTTGCATTGTGGCTTCTTCGACAGTCTGCAATTTACAAGGCAGCCGCCTGCCAGGACCCCTGCCAGCGCCACGCCCATCGCCTCCTTCAGCCGAAACCGAATTTCCCAATTTCCCACAACCCCCCACACCCCCCCACAAGGAGTGGCCATGTCCGTGTGTCGCACACTTGGCAGCTCTATCTCTATGGCCATCTTTTTCCGTTGTTTGCGCCACGGAAAATAATAAAACTGATTTTATTTATGTGCTGCGCCAGAGCAAAATTGAAATTTTGCAACACGAGCTGGAACTTGAGACTTGAGGCCTGGAGAGTCCCCCCCAGGGACGGGGGGTGGTGGAAGGGTCTAGTTTTCCGAAAGAGAAATTTTCCCCGGCATGTGTTTGCCAAAAAATTCGCATCGCGTGTCTGTCTGCTCTGTTTACTTATTGTTACCCCACTTTATCCACTCCATCTTCATTCGATTTTTATTTATTTCCTCTCCTCACGGATCACAATTAATGGCACACGTGCTGAAAGTTTTTCTAAATTATGATCCAAAGTATCTGTCAGATGCACACACCAACCTGCAGATACATCAATCCCGCTTGTTAGCAGTTTTTCCCTTGAAAATATATATATAAACGAGCTCACTTAAAATTAATTGAGATATATAAATATAAAATAAATTGGAAAATGGATAATTGGGAGCAGATGCTGCGCTGCAATCAGGATTCTCAGGCCACGACTGGTCAGTATAAATGTTAGAAATCGTTTAAATACAAAAAATGTTTGCTTTATGGGCTTGGATTTATTTAAAATTATAAATGTGTAATCAGTAAAGATTTTTAATTTAATTGTTCTTTACATTTTATCTTTGGTGTTGAAATATTAACTAAGAGTTATAACTTTAGCAAACGGTATGTAAATAAAAAAGAAATTATAAGTTTTATAAGGCATAGGAAATATAAAATTTAATATACATATATAAAAAAAACTGTATATATATAATTATAATTATATTATTAATTATATATATACCGTTTTTTTTTCAATTATATACACATGTTCATATATCTCTAATATATAATTAAATATAATGAATCAAACATGTAAATCATTTTATTTACTTTTTACCAAGTTCTCATTGCTTCTCTTTCAAAAAAGTTGTCAACATTTTTCGATAAAATCGATTATGAAAATGTACAACTATGTATCGCATTATCAGAATTAATCGATAGTTTTATAAATGAAGATTTTAAACGATTTTTAAAGATGTTAATTGATTTTAATCGATTTATATTACATTCTTAATAATAATTGATTTACTGTCTCCGATAGCAACGATTACATACCCATTTTCAATCTCATTTATCGATATGAAAATACAACACATTTTATATCGATCAAAGTTGATGTAATAATTTTTTCAAGTGCCCCCCTTTTGCTGGCTTTTTCTGAGACCCTTTTAAGTGCCAGATTTCTCATGCTAATTGCAAATTATGGCCAAAGTAGTTGCATACACCCACTTTTCACTTAGTCCTGCGGAATGCGTATATATATGTATATAGTATGTGGCATGCCTGCAATCCCGATACCAGCAGCTGTATCCTGTATCCTGTATTCCCGCACCCGCTCCCTGGAAATTTCCCCTTAGGCTGAGCTTCAACAATTCGCGTTACCATGGCTCCCTGGTAATCTCTCCATGAAACGAGGGAAAAATGAGGGAAAATGGGCGAGAGAAGCGAGAGGGCAGCGAAAGAAACGAAAAAGCTTTAAAATGTTTATGGTAAATGCACACTAATGTGGCCTTAATTATGGACAATTTCCTATAGTTGCCGGCTGTTGTAATATAACTAAAGAGATTCAATTTATATGCATCTCAAATGAGAGATTTTCGTTTTAATACGCATTTATATTTAAGATTTTAGGCTGTTTAAAAGTTAATTGCTTGCAACTCTCAGTTGAAATGTACTCATGTTTGTCTCCAAAATAAATCTCCACTTGTTTGGTTGTTATTAAATAAACATACTAAGCCTTCGGGAAGCCTTAATTGCATTTATCAGTGAGCGCTTAAAGTTTCAATTAATTTATTGCATTCCCTCCACATGGCTGCTCTCTCCAGTCGCAATTGTGCATCATTTAATTTGTGTTATTATGAAATGTCTTTGGCTTTTGGTGATTACTTTAAATAGGATGAAAACACCATAGCCCCCCGGGGTCGTGTATATTTAAGTATATATACATATTCCCTTCAATGGTTAATCAATGTTTGACTATTTGCTCACTCAATTATGGATTGGCAAGCTCGTTTGTTTGCCCAACATCAAAGCGAACAGAGTGGAGCTTAATACATGTATTTAGTATGTATTTTATTAGGACTTTTCCAAGAAGGACTCCTTCTACGCTACGCTACAGCTACATTTTCAGCGTTTAATTTATTCAATACAAATCGTAATTGTAAAAGTTGCAGTTGAGCAGCAACAAGCGGCGGCGGCGGCGGCAGCTTCCGGCAATTAGTGAGTCATGAGAAAATTATGTACACTCTAAATGCAGCTTTTGGAGTGCCAGAGTGCCAGAGTCTTGGAGTTTTTGGAGTAGTCCTGCGAGTCCTGGAGCTCTGTAGTCCTGGGTCTCAGTTGGCAAAAACGAAAATTTTAATGCAAACTGTAAATTATTATATACTTAGTTACATTCTGCACAACTCTCAACCCCTTAAAAAAGAGAGAGCACCACCCACCACATCGCTTTCAACTGGCTTTCAAAAGGCAGTCTTAGTCATTTCTCGGTTGGCTGGCAGACAATACAAAACTATAAATACGCACAGTCGCACACAAAGTTGCAATTACAGGGGCACAGTGGCCCTGAAAATTATTTGATATTATTTAATTTTAAAGGTTTGCAATTAATTCATTATTTATGAATTTATTTTTGGTAAAGTATTACTAATAATAAATTATATATTCAAGAACCTGTCAGCCACTGTGCCCGCGCACTCTTTCGCAATGAAATATTATTTTTTTATCCAATGCCTTTTATTTTATCAGCTCCTTTTCCTTTGGCTGCCTTTGGGTGTCTCTGACAGAGCAAGCTAAATGCAAAATTTATTGCTGAAAACTACAAAACACACACACACCCCCACAGAGGGTGGTGTGCGGGCGTGGAAAATGTGTTAAGTCTATTGAGTGTATTAAAGCAAATAACTGCGTCGACGAATAAAATACATACGAAACGACGTTGGCGAGGAATGCGCTCCGGGGCCCTCCTCTGCCAGTGGAAAAGGGGGGCGGTGTTGCGGAACCGAGGGCGTGGCAAAGATACTTTATACACACACACAGAGAGAGGGAGGGAGGGTGAGTGGGGGGGACCCTCTGACAGATGCACCGACCCAGACATATGGAAATATGAATATAAATGAACAGCGCAATGAAGTCTGAGATCCAGCGAGTTGACAGGCGCACAGCATCACACATATTGGCAGCTGAGGGCAACTAAATGCTGCAATTTTTACAAGCCGAACGTAGAGGGACGGGAAAATGTTCAGGGGGAAAATGTTCCGGGGGGGAGGGAAAAAGGGCCGGCAAAAAGATCTGGCAAAGGGGCGTGTTTACGCTGTCAGTAAGTCGAGTTTTTGGTTTATGGCTGGTTAGCTCAGCACAAAAAAAAACCTCCATCGAATTTGACACAACGACAACACATTAGTATATCGTCACATAAATTTAAACCAAATGAAACTTTGAAACCTGAAATGTAAATTATGGCAATTTGAGTTTTTGGGAAATACAACTAGATTTAGGCGCACTTTAAGCGATTCATTAGGCAAGCAATCCATTTAGTATTTGCATTAAAATTAATTTTAATGTTCGTTCCGCTTAATTGATGTGACAAATAGTTGTGCGCTCAAGTGGCGGCGGGGCAAACAGAAGCGGAAACCGGAAACAACAGCAGAATCAGAACGGAAATAAGCTGCTTTTGACTAACGGCAAAGTGGAAGCCAAAGCCTGTAGTACCCATGGGTGTGTGTGTGAGTGTGAGTGTGAGTGTGCGGTAAAAAGGAGGACTGGAAGTGGAACTGGGAAAACTGGAGTAACATCTGGCGTTGCCCTGTGCGATTACAAAAACATCAACACTTAATATGTTTATTAAATTTGTTGCTACATCATTAGGCACTAGCAGAGCCATGTAATGTGAGGCAAACACTTCACATGTGCCCCATGTCTGTGCCTGGCCTGTGTTTGTCTGTGTTTCTCTGTGTGTTCTCTGTGCACCGTACCCTGTGCGAGTGTGTGTGCCGGAGTGCTTGTGTGTTGATGTAACGAATCCTGCACACACACACACACACACATACCCTATGACCCGTAGAACCAACAGCAAGGAGTGGCACCAGTCCAGGGATGTCAACAAATTAGCGACAAAATATAAAAATATATATATCTGAAAGGAGTATTTTAAATATTTGTTAGTATTTATTTATCAAAGAAAACAAAAACAAAAAAAGAATCATTTATAAGTTTAAAAGTTCTAAGGTTTACACTATTATTTTAGAGTCAAGTGTTTATTATTACCATTTACTTTTATTTTTATACAGAAATCTATTCTTATTTTGATTGTCCTCACTTTTTTTTTTATTAATAATATTTACCATTTCTTTTTTTAGGTTTTTAATATTCTTCTAAACTTAAGGGATTTATATTACAAATTTCTACCGTTTGATGTAGTAATTTTTTAAAATGTTTGGTTTTCTTAGTTGTTATAATTTTTAATTATATTAAATATTAAATTTTAGAAAAACAAGAAAAATAGAAATAATTTTTTTAATTATAGGTATTAAATATTAAATTTTAGAAGAACAAGCTAAATACAAAATTTATTTTTTAAGTTCTTATTACTTCAGGGTTTCTAACATTCTTCTAGCATCAAAGGTTGGTTATTACAATTCTCTAACTTTTTCATCTGGAAATCTAATCAATTTTGATTGTTTTTAGGTTTTAATATTATTTTATTGTTTATATAAATTTCAATTTATATTGATTTATATTTAATTGTACTTTTTTAAATGTATTCTATTTATATTTAACATCAATTTTATTATAAGCAGTAGGCTTATAATAATTCAACTTGTATTAATAATATTCACATGATTTCAACCTTCCATGAAACGTTTTTCAGGCATTATAGAAAGCTTTCCACAAAATACAAAGACAATAATTAGACATGGCTTTAAATTTTTTGTTTAATTTGTTTACATTATAAACAGTTTTTTTTAAATATGAAAAATATAATAGTCTTTTGAATTCTTGGTAAATTTATAGCTCTGATTAAATGCTTTTAATGTGAAACTCTAGTATTTTAAT
This sequence comes from Drosophila nikananu, assembly GCA_008042635.1. Classification (NCBI taxonomy): domain Eukaryota; kingdom Metazoa; phylum Arthropoda; class Insecta; order Diptera; family Drosophilidae; genus Drosophila; species Drosophila nikananu. The sequence continues at coordinate 2,856 of VNJV01015938.1, read as the reverse complement.
ATTATTTTATTATAAAAATAATAATCATTAAAACGAATCAGAAACAATAATCTAGATAGTTCCTTAAAAATGTAACTTAAATGCAGAACTTGAAATAAATCAGAGTGCAAATAAATTAAAACTTATAGTCTAGAAAAATATTCTAGTAAATGAAATTCTTACTCTAACGTAGATCCAAACGCAATCCTACTTTAAAACAATTTCGTTTATGTTTTAACCCTAAGTATCATCACCCTTTGACCACTACCATAGATAATATTATTATAATTCCAATTACCAAATTAATTTGCTTGTCAAGTGAAGGCCAATTGCACTCGGTTTACTGCTGTTGATGGCCAAGAATACACAGTGCGGCTGGTAGCCTAATGCCTGCTGCGGTTTTCAAGCACTTCAGACTGTCCGAAATCGGGGGTTTATATACTCAAATATATATATATATTTAATACATATCTAATTGCCGTCTGTTGGGGAACAAGCCGCAGTTTCCGGGATCGAGGGCATCTGAGGTTCGTCGGTGGTTCTAAGCCGACTTTTTGTTGAATGTTGTGCCAATGCCCTGTGCACACACTCGGGCACACACACAAGCACCATATGGATGCAGGCGCACACACACACACATGCACCCGGAGGAGTGTTTTGTGCGATGCTTTGGGCTACTTTGCATGGGCTTAATGATTGTTGTTTGGGTGCAGTTTCAGTTGCAGTTACAGTTGCCGTTGCCGTTACAGTTGCTCAGCCAGAAAGAGATGGCAGAAAGAGAGGAAGCAGAGTTCTCCAGAGGGAGAGAGAGCAGAGGCCAGAGGAAGAGAGAGCAGAGGCCAGAGGGAGAGCAGAGAGCAGGGAAGCCAGCGAAAGTGGAAACTTTCCACTGGAAAGTATCAAGTTAAGGCTTTAAAAAAAAGCATTGCCTACTTTCTGGCATGCTTAGTGCCATGGCCGCGCTTTCTTTCTTAAAGGTTTAAATTTCAAATTATTTAAAACTTAGGTTTATTTTAAGGGCATTCTTTAAGCGTTAAATTTAAAACTTAGGTTTATTTTAAGGGCATTCTTTAAGCGTTAAATTTAAAATAATTTAAAACTTAGGTTTATTTTTATAAATTAAATCCTAAAGTGAATAGCTGAAAATAATTAAATCATATTAACAGAATTTAATAAATGCCTTTGGTAATGAAGTTTCTAGGGCAACGAACGATTTCGAGAAGAACTGGGTATTACAATTTTATTCAGTAGTTTCCAGTTTAGGTAAGGTGTTCTTTACAAACCTACAAATATACATAAATAGTCTTAATCAGCAACAACAGCCGACTCCATCTACATAAGGCAAATTCTTACCCAATTCACTTGAAAAAGATCAACTCGGTTGTTGGCTAATTTTTTTATAAAGCTCTCAATATCCTACCAAAATTTGAATTTTGTACATTTCAAATTCAATTTACAAATTTGTTAAGCTTATAAAAACTATCACAAAAAAACTTTTCACATGTATTTAAATGAAAGCAATTTTGGCTTTATTAAAATATGTGAAAAACTTTGCTTTGCTTATACAATTTTTGTATATAAAAATTGCGATTTAAATAAATAGATTTTAGGTCTTTCTTTTGCGATATCAAGACCAAAAAGACAAAAACTGTAAAAAGTCATTAATATTCCAATTTGCCATTTAAATCGTTATGTATTAATACATATTACAATATTGAGAAAACATTTTTCTAAATTATACCGTTTTTTCATTTGTTTTTTTTTTATAACTTTATTTTGTCCTTCAAAACAATCTTATAAAACTATCCACAAATATTGATTTCAAGAATTCAAATATTTCAGTTCATTCTTTCTTTTATTTACATCTTAAAACAATTATAGTTGATAATCTGCTTATTAAATAAATTTAATTTAGGAAAAGTCACAACGTAAATAAACACTTTTATAAAGCGCAATGCACACACATATTAAACTTTATAAATATATGTATGCTCTTAGTACTTTGCCCTTGTTTCTTGCATTTTCCCGCTTTTAGTTTTGCCCCGCAAAAAGTTATGCGCATTATTAAAAATAATAACGATAAAAGAAGCCAACTTCAGGCAGGAGAAGATTGTATACTCTTGCGGTTGAAATTAAATATTAAACATTAAAATTATACATTGGAAAGAGTGGTTAAGTAATGAACTCTGCGCTGTATTAAAAATAATAATAATGAGAAGCCAATTTTGGCCAGGAGAAGATTGTATACTCTTGCAGTTTCTGCTGGTATTAAATATTGAAGATAAAACTAAACAAGAAAGGAAGCTAACTTCGGCATTCCGAAGTTTAAATACCCTTGCAGTAAGTAAGAAGAAGAAGAAAAATCTTCTGACTTTTTCGTTTTCACGGGTACTGACATAAGGTAAATGTTGCGAAAGAAAAATGTTGCGAACGAGGAATGTTGCGAGCGAAAAATGTTGCGAACGAATTTAATGAATTTATATATATTTTCCTATGGCTGCTATATGATATAGTGGTCCGATTTGAATAAAATTAAAACCGAAATTCTGGAATAATACAACATGTCTATGTCTCAAATTTTATGAAAATATGTGAACAATTGGCTTAGTTAGATTTTTTCATCAAAATTTTCTGATCGGTCCTATGACAGCTATATGATATAGTTGTCCGATTTTGATCAAATTAAAACCGAAATTCAAGAATAATACAAAATGGCCATATCTCAAATTTTATTCAAATATTGTAAAAATTGGCTAAGTTATAATTTTTTTCATTAAAATTTACCGATCTTTCCTATATAGCTATATGATATAGTCGGCCGATCCGGCTCGTTCCGACATATATAGCAGTGAGAGCATATAGGAGCATATCTGCAAA